>JASCZI010121727.1:0-18269 GCA_036250425.1 Stylosanthes scabra | reverse complement strand
TCCACTATTATCAAGCTTCAATGGTGCTTGAAAAACCTTTTACAATCTTGAGTCTAAGATTATAACACCTCACGACTTCTCACGACAAACCACTCCACTCGAAGTAATTCCAATTTCAAGAATTTCCTTGAGTGCTTATCTAAATCGAATATAGTGTTTGTATCTCTCAAATCTAACAATAAGAGAATCAATTTCTTATCTTACAAATCAACAAATTGATTTTTGGAAGCTCTCTAACAAGAGTATGATATTACAAATGAAGTATTATGAACCAATTTTGTGTATCTCTCAAATTAGTGCATAAAACACTTTGAAATTAATCTAGAAATCAAGTATAATAACAAGAAGGTTTGGAGCAAGTGTTGTATCTTAAAATGAACTTAAGACCATGTATTTATAGACTCCCAAAAGCATTGAGCCGTTTGGGTGTGAATGGAATCAAATCGTTTTGTCAAACTAGCCGTTTTTGTGCTTTTTCGCACTAGGGTATCGATACCATGCATGAGGGTATTGATACCTTTATGACCGTTGGTCCAAATTTTTGAAATTTGGCCTAAGGGTATCGATACCATGCTCTAGGGTATCGATACCATTACGCTAAAAATGGTATTTTGATGCTCTAGAGTGTTTGCATCGATTCCCTTGGTCAAATACCTTTCATAAACGTTTTGTTCCTTCAAGAATTGATTCTAAACAAGTTATAATCAATTCATAAAGCTTTGATCATTTGAAATCAAGTTTCTAAACATATTTGGCTAGCATGATCATCATTAGTTTTGTTGTAAAATATTTTACGTTTCGAAAACACTTTGTAAAAACATTTTCTAAATGAGTGTGTGAGAGAGATAACTAACTTTTGGTTTTTACAAGAAATTACCTAAGTCCTAAGGAATATGAAAAATGAAGTGGAGGAAGTAGAGAAGTTTGTATGCATAACCCATTCTGTAACATATAAAAACCTCTCTCTCCTCCCTTTCTATGTGTCTCACTCCATGTATCTCTAATCCTCCCTCCATCTCTCTTACATACATTAAAAATGGAAGAATAGATGTTCAAAACATTATTTAAACCCGTGGGAACAGAATAACACCCGCATTTTGATACAAAGGGACAACATAGAAAACAACAATAATGAATTATATACAACTTTTGTGTGAAACCATGCGAAAACAGCCTCAGATTCAATGGATTTAAGGCTAACCTACTTAAATCATGCGGTATGCGATCTGGGTAACAGACATCCCCAAATAAAGAAGGATCTAGGATGTAGCGCGGGAAGTTCCAGAGGTGCCTCTCCAATAAGAAGATTGACCCCACAACATGTCGCTGCAAGAATGTAAAGTGCAAATCGGTACCGAGTGAGGGTAGGAACAAAAATTTACTTGCATGCGCAACCAAAATATGAATTTAAGTTCTTTCGTATAATAATAAATGCAAAATGAAATAGAAAGAGGAGGTTTTACAAAAGAGACGATCGTAAATAAATTGGTAAATAACCCTGCATAAATCAATAAGGCATACACATGAATAACACAAATTCGAATGAAATGAACTTGTTCATGCTACCAATTGCACATTACCACTTGCTCCTACAACTTTTACCCCCTTCTATGTGTTTTAACGGCAACAGAGTCCTCATAATAATGAACCGTGTAAAATAGGTGTTGGCGAAAATAATAAAAAAATCCTCCACACACAATAAGGAAACTCACCAGTGTCTCAATGTCTGCCTTCTTTTTGGCAGTGCTGACTGCACTCCTGTACACATCAAGTGAAAAAACCAGGAGTTTCTTCAAATCAATTAGCAGTAGATACCAGGCACAGTCGGGCTCAGCTACAGGTACGAACACCTGAATTAATTCAGCCACACAAGAACAAGTCAGAAATCTTATATCTGTGGGTTCCTTTAGTATGTATGCACAGACAGTAACTCTCTTCTCACTATATACGTGGAGACTAAAAGTTTTACATTGCAACATTGGTACCGAGGCATGATTCCCTTCATTTCATTGATATATTTAGGCTAAAATTTAGTTGGTGAAATTTCCATTATTAGTTGTGGGAATTTGTTACCTGAAAAATAATAGATGAATACTACGGTACCCTCTCTTTTTCAGAGAGTAATTTACCCTTTCTAACCTATTAGTTCATAATTAACCTAATAAATAGTCTTTTTTTAGAGTTTGATGTATAATCTTATTCAAATAAGGATTTTCTATGATATTTTGTGTTTTTTTTTCTAAGAAATGAATAAATAATTTAACATTTTCCTTTTTCGTTCTTTCCTGTTACACTAAAAAAACAAGTGATATAATATATCATTTTTTCATTCCATATGATCATTCTAAATCAAATTCAATGAATAGTAGAAGGTAGATAAGTAATGGTATATATTCTGATGTTAAAAAAGCTATTTATTAATTTAATTATAAACTAATATGATAGAGAGGATACCGTAGCATTCACCAAAATAATAATTGTTTTGTAATACTCTACTCAAATGTTTTAATAAACCATTAGAAATAGAGTTATACAATATCCTCTAGTCACATTTAAAAGTATAGGTCTGAGACCAAATAATAAAAGATTATAGATGTTGGCATTCCCTTGATGGAAAATAATTTCTACATGTAACAAAAAGAATAGCTTAGGTGGAGAAAAAAACCAAGACATTCCAATCGCATTTAGAATTAGTTGAGGATGATACTTTTTTCTATTAGATGGAGATAATATATTATGAAAGATATATTTTTAAAAAACTTTCATAATCAGCTTAAATTAACCAGCTTACATGTCTTAGGGATTTGGTGGCTGCCATGTATGAATCTGCATACGCTTCATCCAGCTCGCCTAGAGGTGCACCCGCCAACACAGCCGTAGCAAATGTTGATGGCAGGAACCACGTACGCACCAGAAATCTCCTACTGGCAGCAACTGCGGCTAGGAGGATCATTGCGTTCACAACCTGTGTCAAGCACAATCAGGCATACTCGACTATAGCGATTAATATGTTACACGAACGACATAAAGAATGAAATAAGTAGGCAATAAATAGAAACTCACGTTCGGATGAATTCGTTGTCCAGGGGCAAGCGAGTAAAAAACACTTCGCGCCATGTGGAACGCCCCGTAATGAAACAACATCTCCCTGTACAGCGGTCGGAAAACACATTTTGCGAATCAGTAACTCATAATGTGGTGATAATGCAAAACAATTAGGCAGAGCTAGGTGATAATAGTTAGATCGTTACCCAAGGCTTTCAAGGTGCCCGAATATGTACGCAACTGTCTTACACTGTGCCAGGTTAAGATGCATATCTGTCGTAGGCCTGAACAAAGTTGGGAATTCCTATGACGAAGCATGGGTTTCACCATGTGAGCTGGCTTTCCAAATTTGAAATGGTAAATTTTTTAAAGGCTAAATAGTCATACCATAAACATTTGTCTTTGCAAAAAATTAAACTAAATGACTAACATTTGCTGCAAGGAAAAATAATTTCATAAAGGCATCCATATTCTAACCCAACATCCATAATCCAATTCAACAACACATTTTCCTTATTTCATTTAGAACATGCAATTTGATTATTTATTGCATGCAGAAATCCCTTTGTTTCTCTTTGTTGACACTTGACATGGAAAACCCCTAGAACTGCGTGACTTCCAAATATGGACTTCTGTTAGACATGCATAATCATTCACACATTTCGAAATGAAAGAAAATAAATCAAGTAAGTATCGATTCAGATGATATCAGAATGATTAAGATAATACGAAAAATAACTAATTTGAAATTCACCTTTGGTAGAAGGTTGGTTACCTAGAAATAGAAACTAAGTAAGGGAGACACTGAAATATTAAAACATAAAGCCATGGGTACATTTTGTGAAAAAAATTTCTATCGTGCAGCTATTCGCATCAGAATCTTTATTTCACTTATTAGGAATAAATTCTGATGTTAACAGGGGAGGGGCCGCTTAATGCAATTTTACCTTTGGTATGAGAGTAGCAGGGTTTGGAACAACCTCTCTTCAGCGCCACGGTCTTGCATGGCCCGATGGTTGAGGAACCGGTGGGCTACTTTGGCGTCGAGCCGTGCCAGTCAGCATCAGTTCCTGCATTTCCCTAATAACTGTTCTAGGAGAATCCCCCAAGGGTGTCATCTCAATTATCTCTAGTCTAGGCTGCTTTGGCGGACCGTCCTCAGCATGGGTTGACATGTAGTTTTCATCAAACTGTTGATATGCCTCCAATTGTTGCCAAGAAGGAAGGTCATAGACTTCTTGGTGAAGAATCACATAAACCACACGTATGAAACATTGAACAGCTTTAAATAAAAAATGACCAAATATGATAGGCCTTTTTCCCTAATCATCGAAGGTTGCCCATTTTTAAGACTTTCGTAATAGACTATTTTGTTGGAAGGCAAAGAAACTTTCATTATAGCTTTATTTCCAACAATCCCATTGAACAGTTTTGCAATAAAAAATGAACAAATATGATAGGCCTTTTATTCCTAATTGACAGATTGCCTTTTACAGGGTCATTATCAGCATGATTTACTCCCACAAAGGAGAAAAAGATTTCATAAACGTTATTTGATTCAAAATAAAGACATACAAGACTGCGATTCATATGACATGATGCCAAAACCAACTTACTTCGTTAGAAAAACAAGCAAAATAAATGAAAAGCGCTGAAATTCATAAAACATAATGCAAAATACGAATAGTAAACTGTATTGGGTACCAGTCTTTTACCTTCTCATGAAGGGGGAGTGTGGGTTTCAGAGAGATTGTTAAAGGGCCCTCCATCATCTTGGGGACACCATAGGCCCATTCCGGATCCATCAACATGTGAGGGAGCATATTTCCGTTTGCTTGCGCAGGTCCTGTGGGTGCCTGGGTGTTCACCGTGGTCAATTTGCCTTGCAAAGGTGTGGAGTATGGGGTGAACAGGTCCAGCTCCGGGGTAACCTCAACACTCCTATCAGCGACGCCTTTACCCTTGTCGAAGGCGAGGCGTTGATGGGTAAAAATACACTTATGTGCTCCACTTGCCGTATTCGACGTTGCCGCCACAACTTGAGATTCCAATCCGTTCAAATGCGGCTCTGGCTCCGGTTGCAGTGCAGATGAAGGGAACTGCGGATGAATCTCATTGAAGGAAGGTTGTGGCCATCTTGTCCCATCGTAGCGATGCTGTGCCATGTGGACAAGTTGAAGGAGGTATCCATTCCTGGCAATGCTTCTAGTCTCCAGTCCGCCGACGGTTTCGGTGAGATGACTAAGTCTGCTGGTGATTGACTGCAGAATAAACCAATCAGTTGCGTTTGCACCAGCAATAATACATATAATTGCAAAGGGTTTAATGGATGCAGGCTGAGAATGAAACTAACATGCTTCAAACCCTAAACCATAACTGCAGCCTTGGCTACTCTCACTATGGATGTTTGGGTTCATAGGGTTTTTTAATATCTCGCTTAATTTCTTGCTTTTATTTATTTTTATTGAGCTATGTCAAATGACCCGACTACAACCTAAGCTCGAAGACTTTTGGAATTAATAGGCTCTCCACAGCCTCTTCTTTTTTAATTATCCTAACGTAAATGGGATTTTATCTATTGGGCCTAAACATTGGTTTGGGGTTTCTAGAGATTTTTAAAAAAAAACTTATGCTTGGTGTTACTAGCATTTTTTTTATCTCTGGATGAACCATGTTTTAAAGTAGAATTCTTGGCCCAAAAAAAGTAGGGCCATCCTGCAATATTAATTTAGTTTCTCATAAACCTCCAACTAAAATTGACAAAAAAAACCTCCAATTGCACGTGACAAAACAAAAAACATCACTTGTAATTACAGTGGGCTCATTGGTTTTTTTTTTTTCAACAAAAATGTATTTTTAATATATTTTAAAATTTTTCACCTAAAATAGCTCCAATGACAGCCGTTTTTTATTTTTAAATTTTTCAACAAAAATATATTTTCATAAAAATCTTATAAAAATATATTTAAAGAAACATTTTGTCAATAGCAAAAAAAAAGAAACATTTTGTGGTCAAAAAATATTTTATGAACAATTATAAATGCTGAATAAAATTTAATACTTTGTTGAATAATTATTTGCATTATTGAATAATTATTTCCACAACTCATGCCATTTTTGTTATCAATCTTTTTTTAATTAGAAAATTGTTTTTCCGTGTTATTCTGACATCACGGTTTAAAAAATGCATACAGTGTTTTTTAATACCTAGTTCGGTACGTTTTGGAAACATACTCAAAAACATTAGTGTCATCTGGGCCACAAATTTTTTTTTTCTAATGCCAAGAATTACCAAAAAAAAAAAAGCTAAGTGGGGATTTGTGGGGGCACATGAACCCGGAACCCGTGTTTCGTCTTTCATGGGTCCGGAGGTTGCGGGTTCGGGAGAGCTCGGCTCAACGCCGCCAGATCTAATGACCGATCCGTCATCCTTTGTTGGTAATGCCGGTTACTCGCGAGCCGACGAACACCGTTTACATCATTCAGCCACTCGCCGAAGGCCCCACGTAATGGGCCATCGTACACCGCCACAGACTACCCCAAATGCACCCCACATGTTTTGTCAAACCCTAACCCCGTGTTTAATGAAAAACTTGTGCCGAAAATGTAGCTAAAAGCTTTGTTCCGGATCTTTCCGGGGCACATACCTGGATAAACTCGTAGAACATCATCATTAGCTCCCTTTTGGGTGTGTTCATCACTGTTTCTGATACTCCGACGGCTCGTTCACGCGCTCATGCCTGCTTCCAGTCAAATAAAGATTTACAAGGTTCAGTGCTAAAGTTAATAAACGAGTCTTGTTAATACCACCACCAAACCGTGTTAAAGTGAGGGGGGGTCAACAAATTCAATATGGCTCGTTTTATAATAAAGTTTTCATTCTTCTTCCATTTTGTCTCAGGCAAATTTTGAGGACTCATGTTTTCTTTTGGAAACAACAAAAAAAGCTTCTTTGTGAAGTTTTCCTACCAGATCCATGGTGAGATCAAGGTTAACATCTTGCCGGCAACATCTGTTTCGACTTCCGTGGGAGGTGAGTTCGTCGCGCCTCCACCTTCCATGGGATCACTACAACCCAGGGGCGGATCCAGAAAATTTACCATGCAAGGGCCGAAAATAGGATTCAAAGTAATGACAGATTCAGATATTTTGTAAAGAGAGGTCGAAAACTAAAAGTTCAAAAACCCAAATATTTTTCATATATTTATTCACATTAGTTTCTTAGTAAAATTTAGGATGAAGAGATTTTCACATTGAGAGAATGAAAATTACTATATAAATATTTATATTTATTTTAAAAAATTAATAAAAATAAAATAATAAACCCTCTATATGATAGTCAAATCAAAATAATCTTCATTCTATTCAGTACTTTTTTTTTAATGACAGCATGTATATAATTTTTTTTATTAATTTTAATAAAAAATTTAGGTATAAAAAGATAGAAAGCTTTACTGATAATAATATTTTCATGTTTTAATATCATTTATAACTAAAAGTAATTTTAATAAATGTATTTATTTTAATTCTTTATTATTATAAAAAAATAACATAAATAGTATAGATTAGTTTTTTTTAATACTTTTATATACTTAAAATACAAAAAAATTAATAAACATATGAAATATATTTATAATAAATAATTTATTTAATATGAAGACCAACAAAAAAAATTAATAAACATGTGAAATATATTTATAATAAATAATTTATTTAATATGAAGAAAAAATAGAAATTAATAAAAGAGCAGCATGAGGACTCAAACTCATGTAAGCATGATTGTACATAGTGCAAATTACCCACCAGACTAGAAAGTTTATTATGATATTTGTTGACAGCATATTTTATATATAAAGGTTTTGAAAAAAGCTGGGGGCCAAGGCCTACCCTGGCCTCCCCCTATATCTGCCTTTGCTACGTCCGCAATCGGGTTTGCTGTTAGCTTCACGTTGCATGCGTTTTGATGAAATATATGAAGATAAAAAGTAGAAAGTTAAAGCGTGGACTTACAGCGTGTTGCTTCTTTCGGGAGCAATGGAACTTTGGATGCCTAGGGAGTCAAACAAATCCATGTTCCGTGGTAAGTATTGTTTTTTAGTAAATAAGAGAAATATTCTTTGAAGCTCAGTGTTCCATATCAGATCTCACTTGAAGAACATGTTAAAGAAGAAAGATTTCCTGAGTTCACCAACTTTTCCTTTCCAAGGAACATTTTGTGATGTTTATCCCCCAAATGAGCATCTACTTTCAATTAGGCAGAGGTAGCATGTACCATACTAACACGCTGAAACTATTTTCTTAGCACCTTCACACCATTTTTAATTATTATTTTTGCCTTTTCATTTTAGATTGGACTTCATGAGGTGATACTGGGAAGTGACTCCAACTTTCAGTGTTTTGGAGAAAATGTACAAGAAATTGCAATCCTGAGATCTTCTTTAACATCAATAGCAATATCCGATTATTTTGGGTAAAATGTTATTTTGAATAAATGAACTTGTATACGAAAGATTTTATGATGGATAAAGGAACACATAGCAAATTCGAGGAGTCAAAAGTACATCTCAAAGACAACTAAGGACAGAGAAAATTCCGTATACCATCCATTTGAGATTTATTAACGATGGACTAAGGAACACACAACATATGAGTAATTACTTATTTCTTAATTACCTTTAGGGTGTAATTTTGGCCCTTCAATTTTGTCATGTGTATTTTTATCAACAATGAAATTCAGATTTTTTTGGTGCTTTTGTCAATCTATGCTTATCTTTCCTTATCGAGACTGATAAACAATTGACAAATATCAATATCTTTTTAAATCTGTTTAATTTATCCTTCCAGTTTGAGACTTGCGTCACATGTAACCCTCACCGTTTGAGTTAAAAAAATTTGAAAGACAAGTTAGTGTTTAAATTGGCTAGAACAAATTCCATTTTAAACAAACGAGGTATACTCCTAAATGTGAAGTATTAACGATGAATTTGTGCTAAAGTTCTTGAAAATGTAATTAATTATCCGGTATACTTAATGCCAATTAAAAACTTATGACATGATAAATCCATATATTTCGGATTTTTCCTAGGTAAAAAGAATAGATTTATCAACTTAACTTGCAATTAAAACTGTAGAATACATGGAATTTAATTGTTTACAAAAAAACATATATTCACTCATTTTACATGCAAAATTATCATGCTTGTATTTTTATTTTCCTGCGCTCACTCAAATTAGAAATATTTTTCACTAACATTTAAAGTTTGTATCATCCCGCCTTTTTTTTGAATAAATTTAGTTTAAATATTGAAACATTTTAAAAATAAGAAAGTATTTATTTTAAATTGAAATTTTAAAACGTAACCGAAAAAAAAAAACATAGTCATTAACAACAAAAATTCACATGTATGCCTATAAATATCACCAATTACTTAAGGGAGAATACATACTCTCACACGTAATTCTTAGTCCTTTTTTTCTTTCATTTCTTCAATTAGGGTTATCTGCATTCAAAGGAAACTCATCTTTTTTCTTTCGCAAATAACAATGGTAAATTTAGATTGGCTTCTAGAAACATTTTTTTTATCTACATATTACCTAAAAAGATATTTTATTAGTAGAAACTATTTTTTTTTTTTGCTTCTTTAAAAAATAACAGATTATTGGCTACTTAATATACCACGTAATTAAATTTTCTTAAGCAAAATTAATGTTTTCAAAATTGCATACAAATGAAATAAATGTTATGAGTAGTTTTTTTTTTTTTCCTTTTAAAACAATTGAACGAATCTGTTCTTAAAAAAGACCAATCCACTCAAACTCTAATTCGGACAAGAAACAAATTTAGGTAAACACTTTAAAATTTTCTGTAATGAGCCCCAACTTACCAACTTTACCTATATTTTTATCAACGTAGTTTCATTTTGAAGCCATAAGTAAAATTTTATAAAAAATCTCTTAATTACGTTATGTAACATTACTTGCTTGATTGATTACGAGTTAGATGTCCAATATTTTCATCGAAAGGTGCATACTCTTTTACAATTTCAAAAACTTATTAGACAATCTTTGATGCACATTTACTATGACTAATAAATTTTTTCTATTGCTTATTAACGAGATATAGAATAAAATTTGAGCAGTGCTACCGAACCAATGTTCGAGGGCCATTAGGAAGCCGATACCGAAGTTATCATTTAAAATTTATATGAGTTATAATTTATAATTCATATACTCAATGATTAAGTTATTATTCGAAATTTGTATGAGTTATCATGCGTAATTCATATGTGGTATGCATTGTCTCCATGTTGATCATATTGTGTTGGATCTCTAGTATTTTTCATAAAATTTATTCCATCCTTAAAGATGGTATCGTTGTACTTTTAATCTAATTTCTAGACTCTCAATTCTCTTTGCTGATTAATCTCATTAGTGTGCACCAGTTAAATTGGGTAATTCATATGAAACGGAATGAGTAAATATTATCTTATTTAAAAGAGGGTGGAGTTTCACTTTAATGGTCATAACAAATCACTTATTATCAATTAATTAACATTTCATATTTTAAATACAACAGAGAGAATATGCAGAACATTGTATATACATGTGAGATCATGTACTGCGGTTTTATGACAAACTAAATTTAAAAGATGACATTAACTAATTTTTAGATTATAAGAATGATTTTTGGTTGTGAAATTATGAAATGCTTGTAAATCTAACTGAAACCCTAAACCGTGACGCATTTATTTTGGAACCCATTATTCCCTCCACGCAATAATCTCTTCAGTATCGTTTTGCACTTCAATATCGTTGGGAAAGTAAACTTGGAAGGTAAGGGTTTTAGACTTTCAGCTTCGGACCTGCGATGGAACGCATCCCGAGACATTGGTATAGGCTGAACCTATTTGGCTATTGCCTCCATTCCATTTTTCATGAGAACAAATTAATTTTCCCTTATTAAATTGACAAGACTATTAACACTATAAAAATTTACCTTTTTTATTTGTCTACAATATAAAGAGTTGTCTCTAGACCTAATTTAATCTAAATGTTGATATAATACTTATAAAAATACGACGTCAATCATTAATATTATTTCATAACATTAAAAACGTAAATATATATAACTTTCCCAACATAATAAATTTTGAACATTTTATTATGTTTATACTTTATATTTACAAATATTTTTCTATTATAAATCCAGTGTAAATGAATATTACGTTTATAATTAAAAAAAATCTTTGTCATAAATTAACTTATCTGGATTATATATTTTTTGCCTTTATGAAAATCCAAAACGATAATGGGACAATGAAGTAAAAATTTAGATACCCATGGATAATGGGACTATAACACCCTAATATCCAATAACCATGACACGTACATGATTATTAAATATCAGGATTTTACCACATCTCTTTTTCCCTTAATACATAAATAGTAGCTTATTAAAACCGATAATAATAATAGGAAATAACTGATTGTAATACATAAAATAGAGCCGTACATTTGAACTTGCAAAATCCCGTAACATATATATAACAATGGTTCAACGACGCATACATAAGACCTGCGAAGCTTAGATCGGATATTCAAATTACATGTACATGGGAGTCTTAACTTATATTACATTCTTAATTCTCCACTTGACATATCATAACTCATACAACATTGACAAATCGGAGGAAAATTCTAAGGCATCGGAGGATCAAGAATGCTTCGCTTGCTTTTCAAAGATTGAACATGTATCTGAAAAACATGATAATAATAC
Source organism: Stylosanthes scabra (assembly GCA_036250425.1). Classification (NCBI taxonomy): domain Eukaryota; kingdom Viridiplantae; phylum Streptophyta; class Magnoliopsida; order Fabales; family Fabaceae; genus Stylosanthes; species Stylosanthes scabra. Next base: position 6,447 of record JASCZI010121727.1, on the reverse strand, counting down.
GGGATGAGAATCCCAAACTACTGGATTCTCAGTATGGTAAAGGTTCCGAAAACATAATATGTAAGATAGCAGGATCTCGCTAGGCGATCCTACTCAATCACTCGGGTTTTACTTTTTCTCACCTCGCTTTTATCTTACGTTCCATTAATTTTATCTCTTACCTTTCCTTTTTCATCACCTAACTTTTCCACACATCTTGTTTCCTTTACTTTTACTTCCATCTTTCACTCTTTATTATCTTTTCATCATTTATTTTCTAGGGGACATTAGGTACTCTAAGGTACTCTCGTATTTATCCTTTCCCTTCACCTACTTCATTCTCTCATATCATCTAATCTGGGTGGTACATTTTCCTAGACTCTCCTCTCATCATTCGTTATCACCGTACCATCATCAACATCCTTACATTATCATTATCATCGTCACATCCTCGTCATACCATTATCATCTTATTATCATCACATTATCATTCATCATCGTCCTTATTCATCATCCTCATCAATTGATGCAAACACAATCAATTCACACAAGTAATACACATACATTCTCAAGTACAACAAGTAGCACATAAATAACAAGTATATTTACAAAGGCAAACTCAAACAATGCAAACCAAATCAATACAAACAAATGCACATGATGTATGTCTATCCTATGGCAAGTGAGCTCATTAGGTCAGTTATAAGGCCAACCCAACCTGGTCCGGTAGCTAATCAATGGACCGTCTCTCTAATCATATCCAGGAGGAAAACACAAAGGCGATCCAAACCTTCCACCATCTCTCTGGAGGCGAACTTAACTTCCCAGGAGGATAAAAAGAGAAGAGGATCAATCATACCTTTTCACCGTCTCTCTGGAGTCGCACTTTAATCCTAGGAGGAAAACAGAGCAAAGGGGCACCAGCCACCACCTCCTATCTTTCTAGAACTCAGAGGGAAAAATCATTAATACCTCCAGGAGGGAAACAAGGCAAAGGCATCTCACCTTCCCACCATCTCACTGGGGCCTCATCACAATCATCAATCATCATGTCAATCATCATCATCATCTTTCTTCCCACCAGGAGGAAAACAGGGCTAAGGCATCTCACCTTCCCACCATCTCACTGGGGTATATCATAAACATCAATCATCATCATCTTACCAATTATCTTTCATTAAATCCATCTATCATCTTTATTTACCATGCATGAGATGTTAACTAAGTGCAAGGAGTAGTGGTTAAAACCAAACAATTAGAAATCAGCTTGAAAAACCAAGTTTCAGGGATAGAATCGACTCTGGCTTGAGGTGAGTTGACTTTCTGCAACCAATACTTCAAAATCTCAGTTCTATTTCAAAATGAGTCGATTCTACAAGTCTGGAATCGACTCTAGGGCATCCTTGAGTCGATTTTAAGCATTGAGAATCGATTCTAAAACTTAAATTTTCCTCTGTCAAGTTTTGAATCGATTATGGGGGTGTAAGAATCGATTCTCTAGCTTTAAAATTCTTAAAAATAGTTTCTGGGTTGAAATGAATTGATTGTGTACATTTCGAGTCGATTCTGGAGCTTCAAAAACACGATTTTATGGCCTCTGGACACTTATGAATTCATTCTGGAGGAAAGAGAATCGATTCTGAGTCAACTCTGCACAAAAACAGACTTGACAGCATTTACAAAATTTTCGGTCAACTTTAAAACGTCATAACTTTTTCCTCAAAACTCCAAATCCGTTCGTTCCAAATCCATTTGAGAGATTGTTAAACAAGCTTTAAAACAAGATAAATTTCAAAGGATTCTCATCTTTGAAGACCAAGTTACGGCCTACCGAAGTTTGTTAAAAACATGTTCTTGTCAAAACTTGAAAATTACATTTCTTCAAACCAATTCAGTTTTAGACCATTCTAAAACCTTCTAAAACACTTTAAAATCTTGTAGTTCAATCAAGCCAAATGGGACAACTACTTCTTATCACACATGCACTAAATATCACACATCTCATGCATAGTTACCTTTAATCATTGTATCATTCTCAAGTCCTCAATAGACTTCATTCCCTTTTTCTCTAGGTCTTACCCTCATATCTCATTTCATTTCAATCATTAGTTCCAATAAACATTTTATGATCTAAGGCCACTAGTATTTATCATTCATATTATTATTCGCCATTTCAATCCTCATACGAAGCTAAGGGGGGTTATCCTAGGTGCAACTAACCTAGGACATCATACCATATTACATGTTATATAAACGAAACCTAAACCGTACCTTGATTTTCCACGCTCAATATCACACGTACACATAAGCTCCACTTCACCAAACTGCCCAATTGAGCAACCCAAGGTCAAGCTTCATCTACCCATTACTCCATTGAGCTTCCCCAATATTCTTCAAGCTCAATTAACCTTTATAACACACAAATGACCAAATTCTCAATCCTAGGGTTCATGGGTAATAGTAAGAACATGGTGAATGATTACATTTACCTTGAAATAAATGTATCGGTGGTGATTCTTGGCTCAAGCCAAAGCTAGAGCAACCCTATAACATAAAGAGTCACAGAATCTCAAATACCCAAAAAGCTCATAATTTTTCGCAGAACTTAAGGCATCAGAAATGGAGATGAAATTCGAGTCCCTTACCTCAATGTTAGTATAGAATCGAAGAGGGTTGAACGAGCTTCGCGTAGACGGAAACGTTACGTCAAAAGTTATCGCGACGTCGAGTTTCAGTGAATAGTGAGCTTCTTCTTCTCTTCTCTTCACGAGCTCTGCTCGTTTCTTTCTTTCTTTTCTTCAGAAAGAAAAATGAAAGAGAGAGGGGGCATAGCTCTCATTAAAAAAGGTGATGGCATTTTTGTAATTTCGTATATTGATCCAATTTCGGACCAAAATCTTTAAAATAGGTGTTCGTGGTTGTGTCCAAATTATTTTTATGAGCATTTCCATGATTTCACTTTGACTTTATGTTCTTCCTGACTGTCCCCAGTAGGTACTATCATTTAAGTTTATGGTCCCGGTTACCGCACAATTTTTAACGACAGCTTACTCATTTCCACTCAGAAAAACCCGCTGAATCCAAATATTCCAACGGAATTCCCAAATTCTGAGTTCTCACTTATTTATCCCCTTAGGGGCTCTATTTAATTATCACTAATATAATTAATTAATTTCTGATTAATTAATTATCCCGAGTTATTAATTTCGTGGGGTTTACATTCCACCCCTCCTTATTAAAAATTTCGTCCTCGAAATTTGCTAAGGCATAATCCCTCTGATTTACAACCTCCAACACGGTATTCATTGGTGAATTCTGTCATAGTCAATCTCGCAAGGATTTAAGGTACATCATATGTCACACTCCAGTACTTTCATCACTACCCCATAACATTATAATCCTCCAAGAGTACATAGAAACCTACAATCTTTTATACATTATATTTAGAATTTCTCATCATCAGTTCTTATGTTCCTACACATACTTCAGTCTTATCCCTAACAATATTAACTACAACTCATACCCTTATATATTCCATTCTCGTTGCGTGTTAACAACACTCAATCCTTCTTCTCGGGGCAATCCCGCACCATGTGTCCAGCTACTCCGCAGTAGTGACATTTTCCCATTCCAACTCTACATGGCCTGTTTGGGTGGTAACGTCCACATCCTAAACAAGTCAAGTCACTTTGATGTTGTCACCCATATCTCCTCTCATCATGATTTTAGTCGTAATCATTCCTTCGGTAATTGCCAGAACTATGCCGAGTTTCGGATACGTAGCCACTTCTCTGGAAACTCTGCTCTCTTGGAGCAAAAGATACTCCTCTTCCTTGTCTGTGATCATCCTTACAACCCTCGGGTGTTTCCTTGATCCTCTTATTGCAATTCTCAACTACTTGGCTCTTATTAACCAGCTCTACAAAATTCTTAATTTCAAAGGGTGCCACTGCACATTTGATGTCATTTCTCAGACCATCATGGTACCTCAAACATTTCCAACCTTCATAGCTCTCAGGTGCACCTTGACAAATCCTTGAGAAGTGACACAAGTCCTCAAACTTGCTTGTGTACTCTGCTACGGTCATGGACCATTGTTTTATTTGCATCAACTCTCATTCCTTGGCTTCACGTGCAGACTCCGGGAAGTACTTCTTGTAAAATTCTTCTTTGAACACTTCCCAAGTGACTGCCATCCCCACATTACCATGTTGCAGTAAACAGAGAGCTCCTTGCCACCAATGTTGTGCTTCCCCAGCCAATAGGTAAGTAGCAAATCCTACATATTGATCCTTAGGCACCTGCTGAGCTCTCAAAGCTCTCTCCATAGCTTGGAACCAGTCATCCGCGTCACTCGGTTTAATCGAACCCCTGAAATTTGGCGGATTAACCTTCAGAAAATTTGATATGGTCATTGGCCCATTGCCGGTTTGATTGTTATCTCTACCATCTTTGTTTCCCCTTGCTTCATTTGTTGCTACGACACCGGCTTGCATAATATTAGCAAGGTTGGTCATGGCAGTGAAGAATTCAGCTTGGTCACCAATCGGTGCGTGTTCCTCATTTCCCACTTGCCTGCGTCTCCTTCCTCGCCTTCTAGTCTCCATTGTAAACCATGTTACAATATGCATGCAAGGTTTTTATGATTAGGTTTTGATGAATGACAACCATTATGGAATTGATGACAACCATCGAAGGATTTTGAGGATTCGCTTTGAAAGCAAAACAACAACTACAACAAGAATACAAAGTCCACAAGGTTGAAGACGTTTTATAGTCTTAGGACTTAGGTATAATCTTGTTGAGAACCAAATATTACTATCTCTCACACACACACACTCAAAGATTTATGTTAAAAATATTTGTTATTTATAAAATATGTTTTAGAAGGAAAAGTTTTGTCAAAGATGCTTTGAAAACTCGTTTTTGGGAAATTTAAGGCCAAAGCATCGATGCTCAAGGATCAAACATCGATGCTTCTGCTGGAAAATGTGTTCTAAAGAAAATCCAGGCCAAAGCATCGATGAAGCATCGATGCTTCAGCAAAGCATCGATGCTTCTATATAAACATCGATGCTAAATCAACGTAAGAAATTTCCCAAAGTACGAAAGCATCGGTGCTTCTCTTCAAAAATTCAAATTTATTAGCAACGGTTACATGGAACATCGATGCTCTTGGCAAAGCATCGATGCTTTAGTGTTATTTTGCCTAAAAACGGCTAGTTTGACAAAATGATTTGATTCCTTTCACACTCCAACGGCTATATGCTTTTGGGAGTCTATAAATACAAGGTTTTGAGCTTCTTTTGGTACACAACACTTGCTCTAAACCTTCTTATCATTATACTTGATTTCTAGATCAATTTCAAAGTGTTTTTATGCACTAATTTGAGAGATACATAATTTGGTTCATAGATATTCATTGTATCATCATACTCTTGTTAGAGAGATTTCAAAATCTTTTGTTGATTTGTATAATAAGAGATTGGTTCTCTTATTGTTGAGTTGAGAGATTAAACACTAGAGTCGATTGAGATAAACACTCAAGGAAAATTCTTGAAGTTGGGATACTTCGAGTGGAATGGTTTATTGTAACGTCGTGAGGTGTTAGGATCTAATACTCAAGATTGTAAACAGTTTTATCAAGCACCTTGAAGCTTGATTATAGTGGAACTTCTCAATTGCGATTGAGAAAGAAAGTGGACATAGGCGAGGATTGTGCCGAACCACTCTAAAGATTGGTGTATCGTATCTCTATCTCTTATCTTTTATAATTTCGTTATTTACATTTATACAAGTGTTTTGTGTAAACCATGTTACAATATGCATGCAATGTTTTTATGATTAGGTTTAGATGAATGACAACCATTGTGGAGTTGATAAACAACCACCAAAAGTTTGAGGATTCACTTGAAAGCAAACAACAACAACGACGAGAAAACGAAGTCCGCAAGATTGAAGACCTTTTAGAGTCTAGGACTTAGGTAAAAATTCTTGTCAAGAACCAAAGTTTATTATCTCTCTCTCACACACACAAGAAAATGTTTTTAAAGAAAAGGTTTTACGAAAACTATAGCTGTAAAAATTTTATAACTTGTTAGCTGTTTTAAAGCTTAGTGCATGCTATCAAACTTGACCTTTGTGCACTAAAGTGATGATAACTTGAGCTACAGAGGTCCAAACGATGTGGTTCTTGTTGCGTTAGAAAGCTAACGTCCGGAGCTTCAGATTGATATATATATGTTTTTTGTGAACAGTAAAAATACGTTTTTACGGCCAGTAAAAAGTAAAAATACGTTTTTTTTACGGCAGTAAATAGTAAATTACTATTCCCAAGGCTAGTGAACAGTACATTACTGTTCCAACGGCTAGTGAACAGTGAATTACTATTCATAACGGCTAGATTGCTTGGGATGCTTATAAATAGATGGTTTGAAGCCTCATTTCATACACTTGGTCAATTCCAAA
>JASCZI010121726.1:422-18085 GCA_036250425.1 Stylosanthes scabra | reverse complement strand
CAGCTGTTCCTCCCCCATATAGATCGAATTGGGCTTGAGCAATGGATGGGCCAAGGCCCGGAAAAGTGAAATCACCAAAATAACCTTCATTTTAGTGAGTTCTGCCACCGCCGCGCGGGCGCTATAGCTCCATCGCGCGGGCGCGCGATGTCCTTGTCTTGGAGGTTACGAAATAGGGTGGCGCAAGCGCACCAACTGGGTCGCGCGGGCGCGCCACCAACGGAAACTTCCCCATTATGTAAGGGGGGAGCGGGCACGCCATCTTGAGGGCGCGGGCGCGCGGTCAACGCTGGATTGGCTATTTTTGGCTTTTTGTCCATTCTCCTTGCTTCTCTTGTTCTTTTTAGCTTCCCTTGAGCTCTTCCTCTACACTTTGGGCCTGAAATTCACTAGTACACACATCAAGGCACCAAGTGGGAGAAGATTCAAACAATTTACATACTTGGAAGCTAATTTAACAAATTAATCAATTAAGGACATAATTATACAAGAGATGAAAAACATTGGTCAATTACTAGCAATTATGTGGAAAAAGTGTTAATGAGGGTATTTTTTTAAGCATGAAATAATAGTCAAAAACCCCCTTATCATGTCCACTTTATCAAATGGTGAGTGGCCCGTAAGTATTTCCAAACATGAATGGTAGTTTTGTCCCACTTTTAAAAGGTCGGGGTCAATTTTATCCTTTTCGAAAAAAAAAAAATTACACCAAAATATGTCTCTAACTCTGTATATATAGCTAAAAAATTTGAAATATTCTGAACCAAACGTTTGTACCGAAATAAGCCTGGAATCGCCAATAATAATGTTACAGTGGTGGTGCGAAGAATTACTTCAAAACTAGCTAACTTGCAAATTTATTTGCAATCAAATGCAAAGTTTTCAACGAAGTAATCAATGCTTCATGAATTTACATCCCTGCAACATTGAAAAGTTGCAAATAAGCAATTAATAATTATTGCACCGAAAACTTCAATTCGTTGCACGTTGCATCACCCTTTTATGGACCTTTTGTCCAATTTTACCTCAGATGACTCTTATTTTGTCGGTTTGCCTCCTTCAATTACTGAAAATTTGGAATTTTGCTACTTAAAGATTAAAAATATAAAATTCTCATAAAATTAATAAAACTCATATATATCTTGTCACCGAAAATTTTAAAACTTAAAACTTGTTTGTATGCTTTTTAAATTTTATTAGAATTAAAATAAAAAGCAACATATAAATCCTTCTTATTATTTTTTGTCATCATAAAATTCGAAAAATAATAAAAATAAAAAAATTAATATATATAAAGTTGACGAGTGTTAAATTTTTATACGGTTAATATTGTTAAAAACTTTAAAATTTGTGCGTATCTTTTAATTTGATTCTTTTCTATATATATATAATATTTTACTTACTTTTATTACGTTGGCAAGAATATAAATATTCTCTGCAAAACCCATAATATTAGAGTGCCCAATAGGCCAATACTCAGAATATATAATTTTGGAAAACCTTTTCGGTATATTTGGAAATACCGACGTTCCTGTAATTTTAGTCGTTGATTTTAATTAATTCTAATTATAAAATGTATATATGATTAAAATCAGCGATTAAAAACACATGAAATCAATGTTATCGATACAATGCTCGGATTCTCGGAAGATATATGATTAAAAACAGAAAGGTGTTTATCTTTTCTTAACCAAGTAATCGATCTTATTAAAAGTATGTAAAAACACTTGCTTATTATTAATTTAGAGAAACTATGTTCTCTTTGATAACAAGAATTTGACAACCACGCTTGGTTGGCACTAACATTTTCCTAATTCATTGATGGTGCAGAATCACTAAACCATGCTACTTTCAATGTAAGCTTGCAAATTGGTGCGACTAGAATGAAGAATGCCAATTCAACTAAACTACAATGCAATTTCTTCATCCAATAAATTAAAACTACTTCGAATCCTTGAATTATCAATGACCTCATGTTTAATTTCACCGTTAAAAAGATGGGTGAATCAAATTGTTGCACTCCAAAAAGAGTGTCACAAATTAGGCATCTCTCTTACTCAACGTATCTATAAATTGCATCACCAATCCATCAACTATCAAACCCCAAAAAACAAAAAAAAAAAAAAAAATCCTTAGAAAAAAAATCCAAGAATTAAAAAAAAAATAAGGAGGAGGAAATTATATAAAAATAAAAAATAAAAAAATGGCCCGAAAAGCTGGAAACTCCAACACTAAGGTGTCTCTCATGATCATGGCGGTTACAATATTCCTAACAACATCCAATGTTGTTCTTTGTGATGATAATACGCCAATTCCAGCTGACAAGGGTCAACTGGATGGATGGTTCAACCAAAACGTTGGTCCATTAGATCAGAGGAAGAGCAGTCTTGATCCTTCGCTTGTGGCGGCCGAGGAAGGTTCTAAAGTCGTTAAGGTAATGCAAGACGGTAGCGGTGATTTCAAGAGCATCACGGATGCCGTCAACAGCATCCCTTCCGGGAACGCCAAGCGTGTGATCATATACATAGGTGCTGGGAAATACAATGAAAAGATCAGGATTGAAAGGACCAAGAATTTTGTCACCTTTTATGGTGCACCAGGAGGGGAGATTCCAACCTTGGTCTATGGTGGCACTGCACAACAATATGGCACTGTTGACAGTGCTACATTGATTGTTGAATCCGATTACTTCATCGCCGCTAACATCCAAATCTCGGTTAGTATATTTAATATGAATTTAGAGTATGTTTGGTTCTTGGTTAAATAAAAGTTGGGTAAAAGGAAAACACATTTTGTAGATGACTTCAATTGTGAATCTTCTTCCAAGAGAGATTTCATTTATAAAAAAGTTGTTACCAATCTTATAAATTGTTAAATGGTTTGACATATTTAACCGAATCATTAAACAGAATCATAATATTATCTTTACATCAATATATCTATAAGGAAGTAGCCATTTTGCATGTTTAACTGAATTTTGTAGATATGATGAGTTCAATGTGTGAACGTACTTCATACTCTATACACTGATTCAATTTGTAAAAAAGTGATAATCTGAAGATGATATTGTAAATTATTAGGTAATTTCACACGTGTAACTGAATATATTTATCCGAACCATCATAAAAAATTTTACCCTAATTTTACTCTCTAACTAAACATATCCTACACTTATGAGCATTTGGGTTTGATTATATTTTTTAGGTAATTTTACTTATGTTTTGATGATTGTTTATATTGTTTGTGAAATTGGTGGTGTACATAGAACTCTGCACCAAGACCTGATGGACAGAGGCCTGGAGCACAAGCAGTAGCATTGAGAATTTCCGGAGACAAGGCGTCGTTTTATAATAGCAAGTTTACTGGATTCCAAGACACAATCTGTGATGATAGACACAGACATTTCTTCAAGGACTGCATGATTCAAGGCACTGTTGATTTCATTTTTGGAAGTGGGAGGTCACTCTATTTGGTAAATACAATGACTATGATACCTCTGTTTTTCCATGAGATTTCTTCACCTTCTTAAAAATTAATTAGAAAATATTTCAATTTTTAGATACAAAATTTCTAAACATAATAATATTTTAGTACCAACAAAAGTCAAAACAATAATTAAAATCCAGAGGTAATAGGAAGCATCTTAAAATAATGGTGTTTTTTCAAGTATGTCAATTATTTATTATTAAAACACGAATCAAATTAGCTAAATGTCATTCTTTTGCTAAGGTGACAATTGATTTTTTTTTATATTTTTAATTTTTTTGGTGTCTTTGTATTTTTAATTATAATTATTTATAGTAACACAAAAAAATAACATCAAGGTAATTAATTTTTTAAAAAAAGTGTCATTTTAGTATTAAGTTTAAGAGGGAAAAAAAGGGTGATACGTTAGTAAAAATCCAAAAATAACATTAATAATAAGAAAGGGATTTAAAACTTTGGTCAAAATTTTCTAATTAGAATAATATGACATGCTTTTTAATAATATTTTAAAATTTTAAATTTCATTATCCTTTTTTATTAGTTCTTCAAAATTAAACTAATTTTAAAGATAAAATTATGTATACATTTACCTTGAGATACAGAGAGAAATCTAAGCACAAGTGTTTTCCGAATGTTGTAATGCAGAACACAGAGTTGAATGTTCTTGGCGACAGTGGAATGACAGTGATAGTGGCACAAGCAAGAACAATGGACTCACAAGACTTACTCATTTGTGCATTGCACCGTAACTGGAACAGGGACTGGCTCTTACTTGGGTAGAGCTTGGATGTCCAATCCCCAAGTCGTTTTTGCTTACACCACCATGTCCAGTGTTGTCAATCCTGTAGGTTGGAGCGACAACATGAACTCTAAATATGATAGGTAAATCTTTCATTTTCACAAATACTACTATTATAAAATATAAACAAATATTTTACACACATGTATTATATTGGACCTCAAGAAATTGTAGATCGGACACTTTATTTTCCAACCAATTTTTTTTCTTTAAAAGTATTCGAAAAATACTCTCATCTAATATATTGGTGTTTCTATCATTTTGAAAAAAGACTCATTTAACTTTTAGTGATATTTTTCGAAACCTAATTGATTCTAACCGAATTTAGCACATAAACCGATTGTTTGTGAAATGATTAGAAAACTTTTAGACTTGTCAACTCGACTTGATTTATAATCAGTTTAAAATAATTTTTTAAATATATATTTTAAAGATAAATATATTATTTTATTATATCCAGTTTAAATTTTGGTTGAACATTTAAACTTCTAAACTTTTTGTTCTATTCATCCAATGAATGGTTCTGTTTTTTCAGAAGTTTATATTTTATGCATAACCATGTTACGTGTACATAAAAAACTAGCTATGATGTATTTGTCTATAAACACGTGTTTGTTTTTCATTTTTAACATATATTTTCTGCGTTGATTGTTATGAACAGTACTGTATTTTTTGGAGAGTACAAAAACACCGGAGCGGGATCAGCTATCGCTGGGCGCGCCAAGTTTACAAAGCAACTAAATGATGCAGATGTAAAACCTTTCCTCAATCTTGGTTTCATTGAAGGCTCCTCATGGATACTTCCTCCTCCAAAAGTCTAATTCCATTAGATAATTAATTAATTAACTATATGACCTGTATATATATGTATAATATTTGTCTTGTGCCCTATAATTTAGTTGTAGGCACGAATAATTAACTTCTTAGGATGACCAAAACGTATTCTAAGCAATAATGGTCTGAACTAGGAAATTTGTTAAAAGGACACAACAGGGTAAATGTATGTGTATACACTATATACCGTGTAGGTTGTCAATATCAAATGTATGTCTCGATTTCTTTTTTGTAGAATAAAATTGTTAATATATATCATGTATGTATGTGTTGCTGTTTATTAGTGATGAGTTACAAAATTATTAGCTTAGAGAAGCCTAATATGCTCTGGAAGCATTTGATGTGTTGATTCTTAATTACTTTTGTCACAATACTCACAAGTCTAATACCAAGAACCACATCGTACTTTTGTTGGTATCAAATATCAATCACAAGACTAAGTGACACATTTAACTGTACATTAAAAAAAAAATTTAGTAGTTAGAATTGAAGTGATGCAAACGAATGGACATATATAGTCCGCAACAATGGCAACGTTTGTTAGTTTGTTGGAAGCACCATCCGTGTTAATTGTTGATTCTTTGCTATGCATTGCAGTCCGTGAATCGAATTACATGGAATACTAGTTAAATCACAAGGAGAATGGAGAATGGAAAATCCATAAGGCAAGGAGAGAAAGGGACCAAATTGGAGAACAAAACCAATTAATAGGAGAAGAAAAGTAGGAGAAGGGCAGAGGCGGAAGAAAAACCCAATATGGTATTTGTAGAGAACTTGGTGGCTATTAAGGAGGTTTAGAAGTAGAACAATCAGATGGTAATGAAAAGAATGAGAGGCAACACAAGGATAAGGAGTAATGGAGGAAACTAAGTGCAGAATGTTAGGTGCCAAAGTAATTGGAGCAGAATAACACAACTAAAATTTAAGATTGAGAAATAGATAAAGAGAAATACTATAAAATCATCAATTTTAATTTATTCTGACCATTACTTGTAATTATCAACTCTTAAATCTTTAATTTTTTTTCGATAGTTGTTACAGCTCTCGATCCCGGGAGAGAGATAAAGGAACAAGGTTATAAACAAAACAGCGCCCAACCGCCCAAACACACCTAAAAACCACGCGCTTGACACTTTCTATCTAAGACAACATATGAATCCATCACCTTTATTACCACCCAAAACTGCAATTAACACCCAGCAAGCAAATAACTCACAACCATTATCCCCAAAAATAAAACCCGATTCTAACCCCAATTACCACCCAAGATAGAAACGTAAAAGACTACTCAAACAGAACACAATACTAAGAAACCTGACAACACAAAACAAAACTCGGTCAAACATGAAAACAAACAGGGCAATCCAAGCTAACCATCTATGTCACGATCAAACTTGCCTCAATTCACAGTTGTTCTTCAGTAGTTGAATTCTTCTTCTTCTTGGATTTCTTCACTCCTCTTCTTCTCCTCGTGATAAACATGTCTCTTAAGAATTCAGGTTCTTCATCCTTTTTCCGGATGGTCTTAATTACCTCGTCCTCATTGTCGCTCTTAAGTCTTTAATTTATAGATTAACATCTTACTTTAGCCAACACTTTTCAATGTTGATGCTAAATGATGATTAAAATAAATTAAAATTGATGGTTGTGTAGCTTTCCTCGTAAATAAAACTGAACACAATAATTTTAACATTGGACAATTTTGGGATAAATTATAAACTCTTAATTACAAAGAGAAAATTACAACACTCACTCTTGTACACTCACTTTTATGTTCCTCACACTATACCTCACAATTTTTCTTGTGCACTCACTTAGTTACTCACTTTTATGTTCCTCACACTATACCTCACAGTTTTTCTTGTGCACTCACTTAGTCACTCTCACCATGAACTTGCACTACACTCCGCTCACTCTCTTAATTCCCCACTTGCTCGAGACACCCGAAGCACCACAAGCTCACAGATATATGCTTGTATATGTCGGTGCTTCACTCCCAATTTTATTATTTATATTGACTATATTGCATTTTCTAACATCTTCTCCCTTCTTACTAGTTTCTTGCTAAATAACTTCCGCCAAAATCACATACTTCTTGCCACATATCTATAATCATATAATCATGTTGCTTCCATGATCTAATTATTTTAATAATTCTTTGACCAAAATGATTTTGATTTTCAACAATCTCTCACTCCAAATCATTTTGGTATGTTCGTGCAGTTTAGATCATTAGTAGGCCAAGAGAAGATCTACACGAACCATACTTATTTGCACTGATTGTCTTCGTCATGATATCCACAAGGTTGTCATTAGTGTGGATTTTCTGCATATCCACTTTATCATGTTCTACTACTTCTCGAACAAAATGATATTGAACACCTACGTGTTTTGTCCTTGAATGAAAAGATGGATTCCTTGCAATATGCAAGGCACTCTGACTGTCCCAGAATATTGGGATTTTCTCCTATTTGTGCCCGAGTTCCTCCATTAGCTCTTGCAACCAAATTGCCTCATTTCAAGATTGCATAGCTGTCATGTATTCAACTTCTGTAGTTGACTGTGCTACAACAGATTGTAATTTAAATAACCAGCTGCAGCTTACTGCTCCTCCTGCAAGTGTAAAGACATAGCCTGTAGTAGGTTTTCTTTTATAAAGATCCCCTGCAAAATCAGAGTCCACATGACCTCTTATTGTAAACTCAGAACCTCCAAAACACAATGCAGCATTTGAGGTTCCTTTGATGTATCTCAAGATCCTCATCACAGCACTCCAGTGCTCTTTTTCTGGATTCGCCATGCATCTACTGACCAATCCAACTTTCTAAGTGATATCTGGTATAGTACATATCATGGCATACATAAGGCTTCCCACTGCTGATGCATACGGCACTCGAGACATTTCCATCCTCACCGCTTCATAGCTAGGGCACATGTCCGAGGATAATTTAAAGTTGATAGGAAGTGGGGTAGAGATTAGCTTACGCTCTTGCATGTTGAAGCGCTACAAGACCTTCCTCAAACAATTCTTTTAAGATATCCAAATTTTTCTACTTTTCTGTCTCGGTGAATTTGCATCCCCAAAACCTTGTTTGCAGGTCCTAAATCCTTCATATCAAACACCCTAGCCAACTGAGCTTTCAATTCTTGGATATGATCTTTGTTAGGGCCTACTACCAACATCTCGTCAACGTACAATAGTAGAATATTGAAATCATTATCCCCGGACCTCATATAATACGTACGTACAATGGTCCGATTTCAACCTGTTGTATTCAAGGCTAATAATGAATGAATCAAATCTCTTGTTCTAACACCTCGGCGCCTGCTTTAGACACTACAGAGATTTGGTTAACCTACAAACCAAGCTTTCTTTTCCTGGTTTTCCAAATCCTTCTGGTTGGAGCATATATATCTCTTCTTCAAGATCACCATGAAGAAAAAGCTATATTTACATCTAATTGTTCTATATGTAAGTCGAATGCAGCACACATGGCAAGAACTACTTTTATTGTAGTAATTCTCACCACCGGATAAAATATTTCATTGAATTTGATTCCTTCTTTCTTAGCAAATTCTTTAACCACCAGTCTTGCACGATAACGTTCAATTTGGTCATTGTTATCACGCTTGATTTTGAAGAGCTATTTGTTGCCAATGGCTTTTCGTCCTTCAGGAAGTGGCACAAACTCCCACATCTTGTTTCTATGTAATGCTTGCATTTCTGCTTGCATAGCTGTCATCCATGAAGAAGCGTCTGGACTTTGAATAGCTTCTTGATATGTTAACGGTTCTCCATCTTCATATACAAGGCAGTGTGTTTCACGACAAGCCATTACACAGTTGAAATGCCATGATGGTCTTCTAGTTTCGCATGTTCACCTGCGAACTTCAGTTGGTTCATGATCATCGTGCTCTGGTTCTCCTTCAGAATAGTTTTTTTTCTTTTGACTTCTCATCGATGTATACAGTAGTGGTCTCCATGGTGTTGCTATTGCTTTCTTGCTCCTTCTAAAACTCATTTTCAACAAATATAACATCTCTGTTGATAATAACTCTATGGGCATGCAGTGGGATCCCACAAGTGATACCCCTGCACATTGTCAGCATAACCCAAAAAGATACACCTTCCGGATTTAGGATCCAACTTTGACCTTTCTTGGGGATTGTACATCACATATACAAGACAACCGAAAATATGGAGGGTAAAGTAATTAGGTGACTTGCCTTGCCACATCTCCATTGGGGTTTTCAACCCAATTTGTAACACCCCAATATTAGCCAACCATGTTCGGACATATTGACCAATATCGAAGTACTACGAATGCTCGACGACTAATTAAAATCACTATTTTCAAAAACCGTTTGAAATTAAACACGTTAAATACTCGAAATAGGTTTTACATATACAATATAGAGCCAAGGACCACAATACTATACTTAAGTAAACAAAATATAATTACATATGTATACATAGCAAATGGTTCGACGCTATACACAACGGAACCTGCGAAGCTTAGGTTCAACACTTGATACAAGCCGTACATCACACACTAAAGCAATATTCCTAGTTCTCCATACAACATAGTGGAATACTCGATCTTTTGGAGAGACTACACTTTGTGGAATCCGAAAGAGCACTTCGCCAACCTTTCAAGCTTGAACCTGTACCTGAAAAGTCTGATAATATACAGAATGAGAATCCCCAACCCATGGATTCTCAGTACGGATAAAGCGCCAAACCTACAGTATTTATCCTAGCAGGATCACGCAAGGCAATCCTATGCACTCTCTTTTAGTCGTGTTAATTTAAAGTTACCTAAATTCCTAGCACTACAGCTCTACCAGTTATTCATCCTTCCCTCTCGTATCCTAAGTCATTATCTCCCTACTTCTAATCACCAAAGTCCATCAAGCAGTCAATCAAACACACAAACATTCATTACAAGCAAACAATACAAAACAATTAGCAAATAGTAGGCAAGAAGGCACACCCAAACAATGTCAAGCAAATGCATATGATGAATGTCTATTCCTATAGGCTAAGATGAGCTCACCCGGTCGGTTATCGTAGCCAAGCCCGACCGATCCGGAACTAGCACCGGATGACCATCGGTTGTACTTCCCCGAGGACCAATCATCCGCCCCGATCGTAAACGATCTTTCATCACATCAATCTCATAATCATAATCAATGGGGGTTTCTCATATATCATCATACTAAAACCTAAGATAAGCGAGATGGGCAAGCTCTCTGACCAAAAATGAGAGAGAAAATGAGAGAGATAGAGAACTCTCCCAAAAATCTCCTAAAACTACTCTAAGGCTAAAATTGATGAAATGAGAGAATGCTTGTTGTGCTTCAGCTGTTCCTCCCCCATATAGATCGAATTGGGCTTGAGCAATGGATGGGCCAAGGCCCGGAAAAGTGAAATCACCAAAATAACCTTCATTTTAGTGAGTTCTGCCGCCGCCGCGCGGGCGCTATAGCTCCATCGCGCGGGCGCGCGATGTCCTTGTCTTGGAGGTTACGAAATAGGGTGGCGCAGGCGCACCAACTGGGTCGCGCGGGCGCGCCACCAACGGAAACTTCCCCATTATGTAAGGGGGGAGCGGGCACGCCATCTTGAGGGCGCGGGCGCGCGGTCAACGCTGGATTGAGCTATTTTTGGCTTTTTGTCCATTCTCCTTGCTTCTCTTGTTCTTTTTAGCTTCCGTTGAGCTCTTCCTCTACACTTTGGGCCTGAAATTCACTAGTACACACATCAAGGCACCAAGTGGGAGAAGATTCAAACAATTTACATACTCATTTTCAACAAATATAACATCTCTGTTGATAATAACTCTGTGGGCATGCAGTGGGATCCCACAAGTGATACCCCTGCACATTGTCAGCATAACCCAAAAAGATACACCTTCCGGATTTAGGATCCAACTTTGACCTTTCTTGGGGATTGTACATCACATATACAAGACAACCGAAAATATGGAGGGTAGAGTAATTAGGTGACTTGCCTTGCCACATCTCCATTGGGGTTTTCAACCCAATTTGTAACACCCCAATATTAGCCAACCATGTCCGGACATATTTGACCAATATCGAAGTACTACGAACGCTCGACGACTAATAAAAATCACTATTTTCAAAAACCGTTTGAAATTAAACACGTTAAATACTCGAAATAGATTTTACATATACAATATAGAGCCAAGGACCACAATACTATACTCAAGTATACAAAATATAATTACATATGTATACATAGCAAATGGTTCGACGCTATACACAACGGAACCCGCGAAGCTTAGGTTCAACACTTGATACAAGCCGTACATCACACACTAAAGCAATATTCCTAGTTCTCCATACAACATAGTGGAATACTCGATCTTTTGGAGAGACTACACTTTGTGGAATCCGAAAGAGCACTTCGCCAACCTTTCAAGCTTGAACCTGTACCTAAAAAGTCTGATAATATACGGAATGAGAATCCCCAACCCATGGATTCTCAGTACGGATAAAGCGCCAAACCTACAGTATTTATCCTAGCAGGATCACGCAAGGCAATCCTATGCACTTTCTTTTAGTCGTGTTAATTTAAAGTTACCTAAATTCCTAACACTACAGCTCTACCAGTTATTCATCCTTCCCTCTCGTATCCTAAGTCATTATCTCTTTACTTCTAATCACCAAAGTCCATCAAGCAGTCAATCAAACACACAAACATTCATTACAAGCAAACAATACAAAACAATTAGCAAATAGTAGGCAAGAAGGCACACCCAAACAATGTCAAGCAAATGCATATGATGAATGTCTATTCCTATAGGCTAAGATGAGCTCACCCGGTCGGTTATCGTAGCCAAGCCCGACCGATCCGGAACTAGCACCGGATGACCATCGGTTGTACTTCCCCGAGGACCAATCATCTGCCCCGATCGTAAACGATCTTTCATCACATCAATCTCATAATCATAATCAATGGGGGTTTCTCATATATCATCATACTAAAACCTAAGATAAGCGAGATGGACAAGCTCTCTGACCACCTCTCCTCCTTATCGTAAACGACATGGACAGGCTCTCTGATCCCCTCTCCCGCTTACTACTCCCGATGGTCCGCTGTTGCCATAAGCCGTGTCGTTAGCCTTCCCGGCCCCTCCAGACCTAGGCTTACGGTATAAGTTTTGTAAAACATTAAAAGTGGACTAGGAAGTGGGATTGTACCATATATCTTCTTTTGAAAATGTCTTAAACATTTTTCTTCACCTTTCGTTGAAAGCCGAACCGATTCGACTCATGTCAGAATCGACTCCCTATGGCTGGATACAAAACTCTTTCGTCTATGGAGGAATTCGAATTGATTTTGGAACTATCCGAGTCGACTCGAACCTCTTATTAAAACCTTGTGAAAACTTTTTGAAAGGATCTCGAATCGATTCACATTGTACCCGAGTCGATTCCTTTATTCAGAAAACTTTATTATTTCAAACCGAAGGAACCGAATCGACTCGCAAGTACTTCGAATCGATTTAAGGAATCCACTCTTAGCCCCTGTCAAAATACGAATCGATTCCCCATTCACTCGACTTGACTCGGTACACTTAGAAATCTTTTGGAGTTTTCAGGACACAAAGCGAGTCGACTCGAGCCATGGGCGAATCGGTTTAAGAAATCATCATTTACTCCCTGTAAGAAAACGAATCGATTCTACGAAGAACAGAGTCGACTTGCTGTATAAAGATTTCGAATCTTCAAAGGTTTTCAGGCCCAGCGAATCGACTCGATCCTTGATGAATCGATTCAAATTGACAGAAAGCCTGCAAATTAGTTCGAAAATCACTCTTCTTCAGATCAAATTTCCAAATACCCTTTTCATTTATTATGGTACAAACGTTCATCATCTCAACTTCATCAAATATTTCATAAAAACCAATTCGTTCACGCCACTTGGGCCATGTTTCTCATTCAATTTCCACTTCCTACCCACATTCTCTTTAGTTGAAAAACAACACTTCATATATCAACCACAATCATCATGTTATCGTGCATCTCATTAACAACCAAGCACATAGTCAGCAAGCACTTATCATTCATCAAATCAATCACCAAGCATTTCATTTATTGAGGTACATCCTATAGGTTGTTTTAGGTCCAACTAACCTAGGCAATCATACTAGATGAAATAGTGTAGGCTTGAATCTAAATCCGTATCTGGACGCCAAGCTCAATGCTAACACGCGATTTTCTTCGTGCCATCGAGTATCCAAGCACACCAATCTATCGTTCTTGACCTTAATTGCCTACTCCAACCTCCAATTATCCAACCAACAATCATCTATGACATCATACATGAACAAATACACAATATAACACAATCAATCATCACACAAACCTAATGAAACTCAAGACTCGGGTTGGAAACGTATCACCGGGGATATCCCAACTCATGGGCTTTGATTATCATGCTCACAAGCATGCTAGATCATCACCTAGATCATGAAACTCAGAAACATGCAAGTGGGTTAAACCAAATTCGAGCAGAAATTTGGAATGGAGAAAAAAGTTATGGAATGGCTTACCCACTTGATGCATGTTGGATAGATTCGAAGAGAATGACGAGAGCTTCGCGTAGTCGCAAACCGTACGTCAATCGGAGCTTCGGATCAAAAGTTATCGCGACCGAAAATCGGCGTTACTGGTGAAAGAATTGATTCGGAACCAATTCCAGAGTCAATTCTCACCCACAGTCTCTCACTCTTGTCGATAGTGAAGAAGAGAAATGAGCTGAAGTGGTGTTGCTCCCCCCTTTTTATACTCATTAATGAGTGGCATAGTTGTAATTTCGCGGTTTGATCCGTTTCGGGCCAAACTTTTAGCGAAGGTGTTCATGTTCGCGTCCTAAACGTTATTTATTTTATTATTGTGCTATCATCCAATCCCAACCTCACTCCAAAATTACTCAAATTGTCATCACTTGCTTAGCTAAAATTACGGGGCTCACACTCCACCCCCCTTATTTAGAATTTCGTCCTCGAAATTCAATCTACGTCGCCACGAAGTTACCCTCCGAACTTATCTACTAATCCCTTATTCCGTTCAGAGTAACGTCAGAAGGCAATCTTCTTTGAAATTCTCCTCTTGCGCTTCCGTTCCTATGGTTTATTATGGCTCTACCATAATTGGTCTCTTAATTAGACCCAAACATAAGGTGGTTACCTTAGTAAAATTCCAACTTGGCAGAGACTAATACCTTACTCTCAGTCCGTTAACCGGGTACGAATATTCGTAACTCCAATCGTTCACTTAGTTCCAAGTACTTACGAATCTCGTGATTGTCGTTACTCACCCTTGGATATTCTCTCCATCCCCTTTTGTCCAAAGTTTGATTGCTTGCGAATTCCCTTTTCCATCGAAAAATTCCGATTTGCACCTTGTCCTTGTACCACGACCCTTGGTATTTCACACTCGTTTTAAAATAGTTGATTAGGCGTATCAAAACTCTCAGTACATCGTCCCTAAGTAGCGTCACCGTCCTCAAAGTTCATACCAAGACCTAAATATCTCAGTTTCCAAAATTTTGCATGATCGAATCGATTCTCCCACTTAGTGAATTGATTCGTTCTGGAGTTATTATCATCCTTCGTTTTCTGGTCATATCCGAATCGATTCCTCCACCCATCGAATCGACTCGAATTGGTCTTAGCTTGTTCTCATCTCTGTTCCAAAATGAATCGATTTGGAAATACTCCAAGTCGATTCATGACACTTAGAGTTTTCTCACTTTCGTTCTCGTCGTGTGCGAATCGAATCTGACATAGTCAGAATCGGTTCGAATTGGTTTATTTTTCAAAACTTTACTCTCTGTCA
The DNA here is from genome assembly GCA_036250425.1 of Stylosanthes scabra. Lineage (NCBI taxonomy): Eukaryota > Viridiplantae > Streptophyta > Magnoliopsida > Fabales > Fabaceae > Stylosanthes > Stylosanthes scabra. The sequence continues at coordinate 3,096 of JASCZI010121726.1, read as the reverse complement.
CGTTTTGAATCGATTTGTTGCAGGTGCGAGTCGACTTCGAGACAGTTCGAGTTGACTCTGAAGTGTCAAACTCGAGTTATAAACTCGAACCTCACCTCATCTTTTTCATCTCTCTCAAATATCTCATCTTCTCTCTTCTCTTCCAACACCCTTTCTCCCCAATGTCTAAAACCTTCCATCTCCACCTCTTTCACTCACATTCCTCATCTTTCCCTTTCTATATCTACTCAAACTTTCCACTTTCCTCACTCTTTACAATTTCTCCGTCCTTCACTCTTAATTATGTCATCTTTCATTCTCATACTTCCTTATACCACCATCATCCAATTCATTCTCTTTTCCTCCATCACATTCTCTCTCACCCTTTACTTCTATCTTCTTTCTCGTTGTTCAAATGGTTTGCCAGACGCAAGCTCACAAGCGCGTTAGTGCCGCTCACGAGACTCCGTCACCATCTCATTCCAAAACCTCCTACTCTATTCGTTCCTTCCCCTCTAAGCTACTCACTTTGAAACTCTACATTCACGCCTCCTGATGCATAAGCATCTTTAGAGGTTTTCTAGGATAAATCATACTCAATTCTTTGTGATATTAATGCAATAATTCATGAAAAGCAGCCAAATATATATTATAATTGTAATTATGTTATATGCATGGTACTTTGATGTATTTTTATAATTATTGTAGGAAAAACAGGTTGAAAAGATGAAAAAAGATGGAATCTGGAAACTTAGCTTCAGGAGCAAGCAAGCTTCACGCATATGCGTGAAAGACAGCCAGGAACCCACGCATATGCGTGGCATACATCACCTAGGCCATTTCCAGAAATTAGGGTTCCACGCATATGCGTGAACATCAGTCAACTACTCACGCATATGCGTGAGTCAAGAACATCCAGCCAGAAAGCCCACGCATAAGCGTAGCACGTCATGCTTATGCGTGACCTACTTTTCAACCCACGTCCAGACTAAGCCACCCACGCATATGCGTGAGTCACGAAGTTCCAGAATTTCATTTTTTTATTTCATTTGTAATTTCTTTTATAACTTCAATTGTAATTTCATTTGTATTTCATTTATGACTTAAACTCTATAAATAGGTGAATTTTTATTGAGAGAGATATACAATTCACAATTCATTGATCATTGTATCATTATATCATTAGACATAGTCATTCTTAGTCTTAGTTTTCTCTCAAATCTCTTCAAGATTCACTTAGTTTTAGAGTTTTTTTAGTTCTTGTAATAATTTCCAGATTTATCGAAGAAGAGAAGCATTATTCAGTTTATATCTTTTCTCTATCAAGAATTCTTTCCTTCCCTTTCTCTTATGATTCTTTGAATGTTCATACATTCAAGAATCACATTCATAGCTTTTTACCTTTCAAGATTCATTGTTTTATGAATCTAATATTCATCTTCATCATAGTTTTTTAGTCATTCACCATCATGAGTGGCTAGTAACTTCAGAGATTGAGGAGGAGGAGCTCTTTTCATCAACAAACTAATGGAATAGATCAAGTCTAAATTCAAATTCTGCACATGCATTATCAAGTTCAAAAGATTTATCTTGTTCATCATTCAAGATTTAAATTCAACCGAGAGGCTGTTTGATTCTTAATTGGGTATAATTTCTATTCTAGATCCTGGAATTATACATATTAATTCTAACTGTTTATGAATTGTTTCTGTTTATGCTTAATTGGATAAGTGACATTAAATCTGATTGTGCATTTACATCATTAACATGTTCAAGGTTGATCTTTCTCAATTATTCTTTGCATTAGAGATGATGTGCTGAATATTTGTGTACTTATATGAATCTGTATTTTCTATCACATAAATGATTGATTTATGTTCTTGTTTGATTCTATGCATTGAATCCTTTAAAGATTTGGTTTCTTGACAAGTTATTAGATCTTTCTTGTTTTGATTGTTTTGTTTGAGAGAATAAGCATTAGATCTACTTAAAGAATCATTCCATATTTCTTTCATATGACTTAGAGATAAGCATCTGATTTAGTATGTATAAGAAGTCTTTGATAATCATATAGGATTTGCATGAGATTGAATATGTGACATATTAATTCTTTCCTTTGAATCTTGTTGATTGTTATTGATTTAATCAAGATATGTGCATTATCTTCTTTCTTATTTAGTTAGTCAAGAGATTGAGAATTGGATATGTTTAGGAGAAACTAAGTTGCTAAGAGATTAGAGCTTGGTTATATTAGGATTCATGATTGATTTGATGATAAGTGTAGTATTTGAATGGTGAAAGTTATGATTCATGATATTAGTTGATGATTACCTCTGATTCCTTAATCTTATTTCTTATTTGATATTTCCTTTTTAATTCCCAATAATTGATAAGTGATTTGTTTAAAAGTTGCATAATTACTCTTGTATTTGTTAGAATAGATCCTTCTCAGATTTATTATATTTAGATCTACTTAAAGAATCAATTCAAATATTGTTTGATCCACACTTCTCCGTGGGAACGATATCCACTCATAGAGTGATACTACTTGATCCGGTTCACTTGCCGGAGTTGCTCATTTGTTAAAAGAAAGAAAAGGTTTTCGAGCAATCAAGTTTTTGGCGCCGTTGCCGGGGAAGTGTATAGATTAACAATATCTTTAATTGACGTTTTGAGATAGATCATTTATCTTTCT
>JASCZI010121725.1:9113-22951 GCA_036250425.1 Stylosanthes scabra | reverse complement strand
GTGATTTGTTTAGCAATCTGCCCCATTTGAATTTTCAGATTTCTAATTGAAGCTTCCTGATTTCTTAAATTTGCCCTTGTTTCATCCATGAAGCTGTTAGTGTTGACAGTCAATTTTGTTAAGGCAACTTCAAGATAATTTGGTTGCTTTGGAGGAGGTTGAGCTGAAGGGAATGAAGATTATCTTTGAGAATTTTGGGGGCCTTGATTGTTGTATTGCTTCTGCTGTCCTTGATTTCCTCCCCAACTGAAGTTTGGATGATTCCTCCAACCAGGGTTGTAAGTATTAGAATGAGGATCATTGTATGGAGGCCTACGTTGGTTATTCACATAGTTCACTTGTGCAGCTGAAAATTGATCATCTTGGACTGAAATGCAATTGTGGTTCTCATGAGGACCACGACAAATGCCACAAATTACTTGAGTTCCCACTACTGAGGCTTCAAGCTTTTCCAACTTCTTATTTATTGTGCTGAGTTGAGTCATCAAAGCATTAACAGAATCAACTTCTAGTACACCCTTCCTCATTGTACTCCTTTCAGAGAAGTTCATATATTGCTTAGTAGCAACAAGCTTAATTAGTTCTAGAGCTTCTTCGGGTGTCTTTGTATGCAAAGATCCATTAGCAGTAGAGTCAACAAAAATACGGGAAGTAGGAAGTGTTCCATCATAGAAGGTCTGCAGTTGCAGCCACTCAGGAAATACATTGTTGGGGCATCTTCGTATCATGTCTTTGTATCTTTCCCAAGCTTCATAAAGAGATTCTCCATCCCTCTGTTGAAAGGATTGGATGTCATGTCTGAGTTTTGCAAGCTTCTGAGGGGGAAAGAACTTGGCTAAGAATTTGGTGACCAAGTCATTCCATGTAGTAATACTTTCAGTAGGTTGAGAATCCAACCATTGTGTTGCTTTATCCCTTAGATAGAACGGGAAAAGCCTCAATATGATGGCATCAAGAGAGACACCATTGAACTTCATTATGCCACAGATGTGTAAGAAGCGAGAGATATGTTGATTTGGATCATCAAGAGGATTACCACCGAACTAGTTTTGTTGAAGTAGTTGGACCAGTGCGGGTTTAAGTTCAAAATTGTTGTCATCTACAGTGGGCCAAACAATACTGCTTCCACAGCTAGCAGTAGTGGGATTAATGTAATCTGCAAGAGTTTTCCGCTGATTATTGGCATTGTCCGCCATATTATCTTGGTTCTCTTCTTCAGAATTTTCCTCTACTATCTCTTCTTCAGTAGATTTTTCAGAAGCACCTTCTTCGGAATTTGCTTCTTCTTGATCGAACTAAGAGCTCTCTGAGCTTTGGCCCTGCTTCGATTCTTCTTCAAGGTTTTCTCAATTTCAGGATCAAACTCGATTGTTGGTTTGTCTCTATGGTTGCCCTGCATATACAAAGTAACCGAACAAACAAACAAGAAGGTGGGAATTTCCAACATCAAAGTGAAGGGAATTCCCAAGGGATTAGAAGGAAAAGGTAATCTGATTTAGAAAATTAATTAAGATTGTATTGTTAATCTCAGTTATTCCCGGCAACGGCGCCAAAATCTTGATGCGGTGTTTCGTAAACCCTAGATCTCGGCAAGTATACCGAATTGTATCAAGTAATACCATGGTGAAGTGGGTATCAATCCCTCGAGGATTAAAGGACTAAGCAATCACTACCAATTAATTCTTCTAATCAGATCGAATGAAAAACTGAAAGTATTTAGTTAGCAAGAATTTCAAATATCAATTAAGAATGAAAACAGAATATTACTTGAGATGTAAGCGATGATGAGAGAGCTGTTAAGAGATTCGGAGATGTTTTTCCCTTGAGGGCCAATGCATACATTCGAATACTAATTCTAGGGTTTCAGTTATCAAGCACAACGAATCTAGTTTAACAAAGCCCTAATCTCTTAGTAACTTAGTTTCTATTTACCTAATCAAAAGCTAATCTCTTAGTCAAATAATCAAACAAATAGGTGAAGATCTAAATTAGACTCAAATCCTTATGAGTCTCAAAAGTGATCCTAGATCGGATTAAATGTCACTCTATCCCAACTAGTTCTAATCCAATTTTAACCCACAGATTTATTAGTTGCATAACAATTAGCTTGACTATCTCTAGTTAGACCTAATTGATTATGTGATTCAATTTCCAGCTAGCATAAACTAATAGATCTCTCAATCTAATTAATCTAGCCCTAGATAAGTTAAGAACACCTCTCAGTGATTCTAAACTATTGGGATGAAGAACAGAAAATTAAACCATGCATAGAAGATAACTGAAAATACCTCAATGAATTAATAAACGAATGTACATAGTGACTACCTCATGCCGGGTGAACAGAGCTCCTCACCCTTAACAATGGAGTATTTAGCCTTGCATAATGAAAAACTAGATCTAAGAATAATATGGAATATGTCTATGCTGAGATCTTAGATCCTAACCCTAGTGGTTAGTTTTCTCTTTATACTTAGCTTAATTCCAAAAAATTAGCTATCAATCAAATCAAATCTAAATCAATTCTAATCTATCTTATCTTAATCTTATGTTCTATCTTAACAAAGCTTATCTTCTTCTCTTAATCTTCAATCAATCTTCTCTTAATTCTTCCAATTATACCCTTGATTAATGAATGGAATTGATGCTCAAACGGTCTTGGATTTGGAATGGAATTGGTGAATTGCTGGAATTGGATTTTTGCTCCCACGTTATACGTTACTGCCTGAAGTCCCTTTCACGTTGAATTGCCCACGTATGACGTGGGGGAGCTCACGTATAACGTGGGCTCTCTGTCCAAATGCACCCAATTGTGGAATTAACTCACATTATACGTGAGTGCCCCACGTATTACGTGTGGGCTCTGTCTCAAATTCTTCATTTCTCACGTTTAACGTGAGATGTGACGTATTATGTGGAGTCCTTGGGCCTTTTCTTCATCTTCTTTGCTTCAATCTCTCTTCAAATGGTCTTCAATCACCTAAAACTCTTAGTGAGTTTCTCTAAAACACAAACACAACTCAAAGAACATCAAGTTTGTTTGATTGATCAATTAATAACTTAATTCACAAAGAATAGCATAATAATAAAGAGAAATTGAGACTAAAAACAACCTAAGATGCATACGAATCAACGGGGGTGAGAACCTAACGTTCCCATTCAATGCCTAGGTCAACTAAACTATCCTAGGGGCTTACGTCATGTAGGTACAGTTCATATATCATAGGGGAATAACGCCATTATATTCATAGTAAAGGAAAGCAAGAAAACAAATAAAAACAAGTCAATCAATCAATCAATCAACCTAGTTATGAAACTAACATACACAACGAAATGCACAAACAAGTATGATGCATGCCTGATCCTAGTGCAGGCCATGAGCTCATGCGTCGGTTGGCTTCCCGCGCTCGACGACTACTCGAAATAAGTCCCATGTATGGTTTCTCAACTGTCGATTGTCATGGTATCTACCAAAACGATCCGTACTAACCTTTTGAGTACTATCCGTACCCCAGGTATGTTGTCATGTAAAGCCCAGCCTTACTCGTTGACTATAATTAACGGTGAGGATCCCATCACCATTGGTGGTCGACCGCATTGACAGTGAGAAATGGATGATCATTCAAAAGCCTTCGGGGAGCTACCCCTCAAGCCATAATAATTACGCAAGTGGGACAGTACCCACGTCCTTGCCTCATTCAATAATCCATTCACATGTATCTTTCAACGTCCGGTTCTGGGAACCGTTAGCCGGAAATCTCATTTGGTAGCCGGAATCCACCAGACTACATGACTTAGTTGAACCGACTGGTCTAACTCAACCCAAGTCCGATAGATCCGATACTTGGTCTAATCCAAACCAATCCGTTTCAAGAGAACAAGACCGGCTTTATACCGAACCCATACCCAAGAAAGGAATCTGGTTTGATCGCCCTCAGCCCATACTAAGTCGACCAAGTCAAACTGGTCCAACCGTCACGTCTAGGTTTATTATTCCAAATTTGGGACTTTACCATTATTTAATCTTTTAAGCAAAAAGCTCCAAATCCTTATAATACAAAGATATAAATAATTTTTTATCAAAATACTATATTATTATAATTAATGTATATGTATACTATATATAAAACAAGGTTTTATCTCTATACTTAATACTTAGTAAATAAAATACTTTTCCTTAGTAAAAGTTATTCTTTTAATTTTTCAGAAATCATATTTTATATTAAATTAGATAATATAAATATACTTTATTCAAAAGATATTATTTCTTATAGTATAGGAAAATACCAACTTAGCTTAGTTTATATTAAAACATCTTTATAACCGAAATTACTACATAATTAATATAAAATAGTTTTCAATGTTCCCTTTTTATTTTATCAAAACATAAGTTAATTTAGAAAATCTCCAAAACTAAAATATTTAAATTAATGTACACGTTTACCCCCTTTAATTTTCAAAAATACCCATAATAGAATTTATATATTAAAATAATTTTATAGAAGCCAACTTTGACTAACTCCAACTTTATTATACTTATAATACATATATAATATCACCATAAAAACAGTTTTGAAAGTCAACAAGTTGAAATTACACTTTTACCCTTGCTACTATTTTATAAAACCCGAAATACACTATTATACGAAAATATGCATAAATAATTCATTTCAAAACATTTTTGACTCAACCCAGTTTTATTTTACTCCTAACACATATATCTAACTACAGTAAAAATAGTTTTGAAAAAGGTAAAATTGAAATGATGATTCTGCCCTTTCTAGTAATTATATATTTTCAAAAAAATACTAACTTTCAAATAGTTTATTAAAATATTTTCACCTATCAATAACTTTAAGTAATAAAACAAATTTGGGATCATAATATACCCATAATATCACTACAAAAACAGTTTCGAAAATATAATTTATTAAAAGACCTTTTTGCTCTTTTTACTCATAAATTAAGAAAAACACTTTTAACCAATTCAAAACTTATTTCTTTTCAATCTCAAGAATAAAACCACATCAAATATAAATACTTAAACATTTCAGCTCTGGAACTTTTATAAAATACATTTATTTATCATTTTACCCTTATTAAGGAAAAACACATATTTATTAATTAAATAATTTATTTAATAAAAGAAAACCATGATTTATTAACTTCTTGTAAATCACATTTTAATTTATCTTTTCCCAAATTCCTTTAAACCCTGACCATCTCATCATATTAGAGTTGATCATCAATATCTTATTATTTCTTTTCTTTAACAATAGGCCATTTGGCCATTAGGCATAAAATGCCATTATCATACAACTTTCGCTCAATATTTCAATCATTAAATATATCAAACATCATCATATAATATTTCACACATGCAACCATAGCATAACATTTTTCAAGCATTGATAACCAACATACAAATTCAAGTTTTAAACTTTACCAAGCCTTTTAGCATGTGAATGTTCATTCATCAAATAAATGACCAATAAGACTCACTAAGGACCCTAACCCCCTTACCTCTTGGAGATCACTTGAAAACAACCAAAATGTACAAGAATGCTCCTTGATACCTCGATTGGGCTAGGGTTTCCTAAACAAATATTTTAAGATAGAACAAGGTGAGTGAAGACTCTCAAAGATCATGAGCAAGATAGGTCTCGCACTTACCTTCACCGAAAATCAAAGAGAAAGAAGGCAAGAAGGATGGTGATGCTACTGTCTTGAAGAGAAGAGGAGAAATGAAGTTGTTGATGAGAAAACCCTTGAAGAATGATGATGGTGGTTTCGGATATGAAGAGAAGTAGGTGTAAGAGCTTGGTGTTGATGTTTCTAAGATGATAGTGATGAAGAGGAGATTAAGAAGAAGATGATGATGGTTTCGGTGGTAGTAGTAGTGGTGTTTAGGCTTGAGTGTTCTTCATGTTCTTGGTGTTCATGAGAAAACTCATAAGAAAAGTGGTGTTTGATCTTGGTAAGCAAGAGAGAGGTGTTTTTGGTGTTGTTAATGAAGTAAAATCTAAAATGATGGAATGAATAAGAGAGAGAGAGTTTCGAAAATGAAGAGAGAGGTTAGAGGATTTCTGTTGATAGTTTTTTGTGGTTTTTGGTCAAGTGTAGTAAGAATGGTTAAAGTGAAGTGTAAGTGGTTTTGGTGTAGGTAAATAAGTGAATAAACAAAATAAATAATTTGATGAAGAAGGGGAGAGAGTTTCGGATGGAGTGGGGAACAAGTAGGCAAATTTTTGGTTTATTTTTGTATGAAGGAAGTGGTAAATTTTGGTGGTGTAATAGTAAAGAAAATGGTAAAATAAAATAAATATGAGATAGAAATAAATTATTATATGAATAAAGAATTTGTGGAAAAGAGAGAGAAATAATTTTTGGAGTGTTTGAGGCCATGCAACCAATGAGGAAAGACTTTATTGGAAAGTGTGTAAGAAAATGGTGAAAAAGTAAGAGAGAGAAAAGTAAAAAGGCATCTAGGTTCTTATGAGCATTTTAGACATTTGCGCTCAAAGTTTAGCGAGACGGTTAAGGGTTACTAACGTTTTCTACCGAAACATCATAATTCTACAATTCCGCTGTAATCGTCGTTTTACCGAAATTACGAACAAAAAAACCCGCGATGGAGACGAGCGTCGCTAAAGACGGTTTGAAATTCTCACCAAGAATTTCGCCACCCTCAAGCTAATATTTCGAAACTAATTAAGAAATTATAAATTTCCTATGAAGATATTTCTTTCAAGATATTTCGTTTATTCTAAATACGGTAAAAACGATTAAACCGCTGCTAAAAAGCGTACCATCGCTAAAAACAGAAAATAACAAAAACAGACAGATATCAAATCCAAATCACATAACAAACATAATTAGGGTAATTGCATCCCTTAATCACGCAAATAGTCATCAATCAATCATAAAAGCACAAACAGTCATACGTTTCTGTCAAAAACAGAAAAACAGAAAGATGAGGTCTTGCACTTGTCATTCTAGGAACGTTCTAGCTTGGATAGGGGCATAGAATCAACACTCATGTAGTTGAATGAAGGTAAATGGAACCACAACCTTAGTTCTTGTCATTTTTGAACCCTAGTTTCATGAAATTTGGGGATTCTTGTGTTGTTAGGTCTCAACGTTAGTTCTTATCATTTATGAGCATGGTTCTCTCAAGATGATTGATGTGATGTACGTGAGTCAGAGAGTAAATAAGGGGATCTTCGGGATCAACTTCCCTGCTTCTGACAATAGCGGACTCTCGGACATAAAAGGGTGCTAAGGAACACTGAAGCCGTGAAAGAGCGGTGAATTCTGATCAAATGGAAACCCCCACATGATGAATTATTTTCCGAGAGTGATCTAGGATATATACTAGATCGGTCGGGTTGGCTAAGATAACCGACCAAATGAGCTCATTTAGCCATAGGGACATGTGTAACGACTTGACTTTCGGCATATCATGATAATACTTATGGCCAAGTCACTACGACCACACACCTATATAACTACTTATACATATAAAAGCCTTTAACTGTACGGACATAAATTTACAAGTAAGTTTCAAATGATTTCATACATAACTTCAAGAACTAAGTACAATTATATACATACACAAAGAGTTACTAGCATATATATACAAAGACTCCTACCTCTCTTGCAAGATAAAGCCTAAACTACTAAGGCGAGAGGAAAATTTCTAAATACAAGTACAACCCTTTGAATTGTATACATGCAGAAATAATAAATTATATTCGTAATGCGACAGCGAAATCATGTATCTGGGTCCTCGAACTCTTCTAACTGATACCTGCAATCAATTTCCTGAAATGTTGGGAAGTAGAGGGATGAGAACCAAACCACACGGTCTCAGTAAAGGGGTTTTCAGAATTGCTATAATACGATACATAATAAAAACTCTTTCGATTTGCAAGTGATTACAGCTAGCCTCATGAATCGTTCTTAAAACTTTTTCATGACAGAGTATTCAAATTTTATTGAAAATAATATCTTTGTTCAAAACACATTAAAGCATACTTTACAATAGAATATCATCGCTATGCGAGCTCCCTTGTTAAACTAGAAATACGTTACATTATAGTCATTACAATTCCATAAAACAACTCAATTACACTCAAGTAAGAAATCAAGAAAACATTCACACATATCTAACTCAAGCAATTAAAGCATTCAGACCATCTAAGCTCTACCTACAGTAAACACAAAGGCAAACAAGCAAACAAACAAGCTCAAGCAACAGAGAGTAAGTAACGCACAATCAAATGCAAACACAACACAGAGAAAATACGACAGACAATATGATGCATGTCTACCCTAAGCAAGCCATGAGCTCATGCGTTGGTTGACTACCCGCAACCCGACGTTACTCGGAACGAGTCCGAATATGGTTTTCCACTTACATACAGTCTGTATACCTGTCCGCACAGATGAAACCACGTACAATCATTGGACGAAGAGATATATAAAAAGGGACACAAAGGCCAATATACGGTACAAGTAGGAAACAGTATCTGCGCGGCTGAAGCCATGTACAGTCATTGGATATAAATACTATGAGCGTCCCCACAGTACATCAAGGTCATAAACCATAACATTTGCATAAAAGCCACCTCATAAAGAGGCATAAACATCAACTTTGTCATTCATAACAACATTAACCAATATATGAGCAGAACAAGCCACCATTTGCATAGCATAAAGCAATCATTGTAAAAAATCATCATCTATCACATTGTCAATCACATCAATAATACAATACACAAGCCATAGTTTTGAAAGAGACATGATTATTAACTTCATTATACTATTATCATTGATTATGGGTTCACATACTTATACAAGTAGTAAAAGGGTTCAAACATAGTCATTTATCTTAAGCCGGTCACTTATTAACTTAGAATTTTGAAAGTAAACCAAGCTTTGAATCCAGTCTGGTTCGGCCGATAACTTAATCATTTGTTACCCGGCTGAACCGTTCCTTAACTTAAAATAGATTTCAAAACTTAGTTAAACCGGTTAAACCGACAAGGAAAATTGTTAAATAAACCATTAATGGTTTCTCGGTCAGTTTGTCTTCGAAATCCCACTACAACTTATTTTTACGAAATTATTAGTATTACTCTACCTTCCTAAGAACTCAATCCAGTCCAAGAGCACGGAACCTATTACATTGACTTTGTTAAACTAACTCAATCATTTACTAATTTACTCTTTAATCCATTTACACTTTTAGCCCAAGCATTTATTTATTTAATTACCCAATTCCATCCACTTTTATAATTTAACCCCAAACACCAATTTCAACAAAAGGGCAAGTGTCGGACGAACACTAACACGAGCATAATTCCAATGTACACCAAACTCGACAATTTATAATTATCCATTCTATTTCATAAACAAATCGCAAGTCAACAAACTTTAAATCCACTTAGTTTCACATTCACCAACTTAGAATCCCATTTTAACTCTTAATTAGATTCTTAACGAAAATCGGGCATAACCTCCCCTAAATTCGGACGTTACCACCTTTAAAAAGGTTCAATCAAAAGTCAACACCTTTCGTTCACAAAATCAACCAATCGAATGCAAGTTCAAGTTCAATCTCAATCACTCTCAAAACTAAATCATACAAAAAGAATTCAACAATTAAATTGAACAATTAAAAGTTAACATCTTTTCATTATGTGACCTAAAATCCTCTAATCCACCCACCAAGAGACTTCAGTCAATTTTATCTTGTTTAAGTCTTATTTTCAATCACTCAATTCAAACAATTCACAGAAGTTAGCATAATCACATTACATACAATTAAAATCTATATCTAATTATAACAATTCCATAAGTAAAAGAGAGTTTTAGGAAAGTACCCCCTACCATAAGTTGTCTTAAATTGCAAGAATAGAAAAATTAGAAGCTTTGCAGCAGCGGTGCCGTAGCCAGCACCAACGGCAGCATCACGAAAAACATCAACAGCTCCGGCAGCAACTAATTTAGCAACTGAAATAAACTCCAAAGCAGGGGCAGCAGCAACAATAGTAGAAAATTACGATGATCGTGACTGAAAGAAAACATAACTATAACAAGGCTGAACCAAAATGTTGTTGCGCGAAATGGAGAAAAACTCAAGACACAGGCAGAATACCAAATCTTACCGAAGAAGCCGGGAAGATAGAGCTGTGATTCCGGCAATTCACGCAGGAGGCAGAACGAACAGTAGCAATGGCTAGGGTTTTGTGGCGGCGGAGTAACTTAATGATAGTAGCGGTGGCGTCGGAGTCCACGGCAGCGACGGCAAGCGATGGTGGTGACAGAATCGGAGAGGTAGCAGCGGTGGCGGAGCAGAGGCTCGGAGGCCGCGGCGGCCTCTGGTAACGGCGAAGTAACTCGGCGGCGGCGGAGGGACTCATGAAAGAATCAACCACCACCATAGAGTTCTTCCTCGTGTGCAGAAACGAAGGCGACGGGACGGCAGAGATAACAGCAGCTTCGATGGAAGTGGTTCATTGTAGGACGGCGACGACTTCTCCTTTGAACAGCGGCGGTGGTGACGAACGATGGCGGCGGAGGAAGCTCCCTTAACCGCGTGTCTCTCTCCCTCTTCCCGGTCTCACTCACTCCGCCCTTCTCTCTCTCTCATCGCGACGACGATCTGCCCCTCTCTCCCTTCGACGGCGACATGGCAACCCTTCCTCGCCGGCGCCGTCTTCTCACTTCTTGTATCCTCCCCCTGTTATGTGTGTGTCGTTTAATTTAGGGTTTCCTTGTGTGTTGTGCTGTGTTTAGATTAAGGTTGTGTATGCTGTTTCCTATTTTGGGGAAACCTAGGGTAAAATTAGGGTTTTGATTTGGGAATTTGGGGATTGGGTTATAAATGGAAAGGTCAAGGATAGTATAAGTAATTCAATGAAATAAAGAAGGTATAGTTGGAATTTAAGATCAAGCATAATACAACAAGAAATCATTTTTGAAACATATAATATACTTATTACTCATCAACTTATAAATTAATTTCATGTATATTAATTAATTACTTTAAAATAATAAATAATATAGATAATTTTTCTTTAAGCTCATAAAATAAAAACTCAATCATTCAACTTATTTAAATTAAATTATTATTATTTTTCAATTACTAAAAATATTATTTTAAACATGTGAATTACACTATTATGATATATACAAAATAAAATAAGAACCTGATTTAATTTAAAACTAATTCATCAAAAAGCTCATCTAATTACCTTTAATAAAAGAATTTATAATTTAAATTTATGAAAATAAATTCTGAAACGAATAAAATAAAGCTCGAATATATTAAAAATGAAATTACTAAACTTATTATTTTAAATACACATAATAGTCAATTATCAATTATAATATATAAAGATATATAAGAACCTTATTCAATTTAAACAATTAACTATAAAGAATTTACCTAATTACAATAATTTATGAAAATATAAACTTGATTAAATAAGATAAAGCATGAGTAATATTATGATTGAGCTCCCAAATTTTGGAGTGTTACAACATGAAGGCATCATATGCATTTGCGTGATATTGCTTGGTTTGAATTCTCTGGTAGAATTAGATGTTAATTGTTAAATGGCTTGTAATGGATGTTCATGTGTATTGTGTGTGTTTGTAAAGTCTCGGTAATTCATGATAATGAAAGGTTATGAGTAAAAGAAATAGAGGAGCTAGGAACTAAGGAAGAGATAGAAGAATAGTAACATATGTCAGGTAAATCTAGTTAAGTTGATCACGGTATAACTTAGACTAGAAAGATTTCAATGGACTGGAAGTTAGTAACAGAAGTTAGTAACAGTAGGAACCAACTATGACTATAGAGAGTTTGCATGTTTCGATATGTGAGGAAAATAATGAGAAAACCTGAGTGGTCGAGTAGGATTAACTTGTGTGATCCTGCTAGCTTATCTTATAGGCGCTTTTATCGTACTGAGAATCCAATGGTTTGGGATTCTCTTTCCGTATTGTTCACATGTTTTTCAGATGCAGGTTTACATTCTAGAAAGCAGGCGAAGCAACGTATATAATTCAACGTCTTAGATGTTCTCCACTGTGTTGTATTAATCTTTGTATGACTATGGAAAAATAGAAAATGTATGAGAATAGAGTTAGTTATGGCATATAAAATATATGTATGTCATATGTATCTAAGCCTAAGCTTCGTAGGCCAGTAACTAGAGTCCATGAACCATTTGTAAAGTTGTATTATTAATAAAGGAAAGTTTTGTATTATCTGGTGTATGGCTCTATTTTATATGAAATTCTATTTATATTATTGGGTTTTGAAAAGTTTGTAAGCACGTATATGTAGAAATACGGTAGTGACGTCTTAGTATTGGTTAATTATGTCTGCGGCAGTTCTTTCCTTGTGAGCCTGAGGAGTGGAACTGCTTATGCTTCAATGCATTACTCCGAGCCCAAAGAATCATGCGATGGATCTTGCCTAAGGCAATGATTTGGGTCGGTAAGCATGATGGTCTGTTGTTAGTCCTATTTGGATTTTGGTGTTTCAAAACTTAATACCGTGCTTCGATACTATGTCTGATCAGCCCAAATATTGAAACCGAGTTCTTTCCAACGAGATTAAAATTCGAATAGACTACAGTGGATTAGTTGAAGTCGTGAGTTAAGTCTAGAGGTGCATTAAGAAACTTTGAAGGATATTGCCCTTCCTAAAGGTTAAGTTATTTTAGAGAGTATTGTCTTCTTTTATCATTCTAGTCCTCGCGCTAAAAATATTCCCGTTAACTAAGTTTCGATTAGAAGAGTGCCGAGAGTGAAGGGTTCATAACTAACCGTGCCTAGCGGCAATGTAAAACCTATGTGTGAATAACCTTCTAAGTACGTGAAACGAAGATATGCGATATACGTAGAGCAAAAAAAAAAAACCAAGTTTCTATAAACGAAAATATGTCCCAACAAACAAAATATAGAGTGTCGATGAGAAGAATCGAAAACAAACTATACAAAGTGTGTAGTCAAAATAAAACTATAAGGAGCTAAAGACTATGGCAGCAAGGGTCCTGGTCCTGAGCGGTGTCCTGCTATCCCTGGTCCCCTGAACTCTGCAAACTGTCACGGAAACTGCGAAACTCGCTCTGGAGATCCTGAACATCCACACTTTGACTGGTTATTCGGATGTCAAGGCTGTCCATGCGGTCTGTCAAAACCGTGAAGCCTTCTGTCATCAAGGTCCGTGATGCGGATTTTACAATCCTAAACTTGGCAAGTATACCAAATCGTATCAAGTAATACCACGATGAGTGGGTACCGTTCCCACGAGGATTGACGGATTAAACTATAATAGTTAATTAACCATTTTGATTAGACCAAATCAATAAAACAGAGAAGTTGGAATCCAATTAAACAAATCAATGAATGATTGCAAATCAGTAACGTGAACTTTGAAGAATATCAAAATAAGATTTAAGAAAACAGTGATGAAGTGAGTTAAGGACTTGGAGATGTTTTACCCTAAGCTATTAATTCTTGAATTCAGTTTCTTCTTTAACAAGTATAATCAATTCACAATGAATCTTATTTAATTAGACCCTAATCTCTTAGTGATTTAATTTCTCTAAACCTAACCAATTATCAATCTCTTGACTAATTAATGTAGGAAAAGAGGTGAAGCATAGATTCTGATTCAATTCTAATTAAAACTCAAAAGTGATCTTAGGTCAAGTTATATGTCACGTACTCAAGCTAGTTCTAAACCAATTGAGAATTAACAGAATAAGATGTTCACATTTATCAAATTTCTATCTCTAGTTCAATTGATAAATCATGAC
>JASCZI010121724.1:6939-21018 GCA_036250425.1 Stylosanthes scabra | reverse complement strand
TCAATTACTCGTCAATAACCGAATCTTTAAAGATCATGACAAAGAATCAAACAAGAAGCAAATCAATCATCTATGTGATAAAAATACAGATTTATATAATGGCACAAATATTCAATTCATCATCTCTAATGCAAAGAACAAATGTGAAAGATCATTCTTGAACTAGTTTATGACAACAAGATCAATGCAAAACCAGATTTAATGTCACTTATCCAATCAACTTCAATCTTGACAATACACAAACTATCTAATGATATGTTTAATCTCATGACTAGTATAGAAATTAAACCAAAAGTAAGAACCAATTATACCTCTTGGTTGAACTTGATTCTTGAATTGATGACCAAGAAGAGTCCTTTGAATGTTGATAGAAACTTGCAGAATTTGATATGTTATTGGATTAATCCATTGACTTGATAAAATAGAGCTTCTCCTCCTTAATCTTCAAAGTGTTTAGCCACTCATGATTATGAGTAACTCAAAGAAAGGTATGAAGATGGTTCTTGAATGCATGAACATTCAAAGAACTTCAAAGGAAAGTAAGAAAGATATAATCTTGAGAGAAAAGAAAGATAGAACTGAATATACTTCTATTTACTAATTGAAATGCAATGTACAAAAAATGGATGGAAAACTTCAATCTAACACTAAACTAAATTCCCAATGAGAGAATCTAATCGATGATCTAATGAATTCATCTGAATGTGTATCAATATCTATCCTAATTGAAGTTTTCCATCTATTTATAGGCTTACATCATGGAGAAATAAAATACAAATGCATTTGAAATGAAATTACAAACTCTGCATAAAACAGCTTGTCCCACGCCTAGACTTTGGCTCTGGCGCCTAGGTGTGGGTTACAATGAAAGCTGATCCTGGATGCCTAGGTGTTGGTGCTGGTGCCTAGGCATGGGCTTGGTGCAAGGCTGGTCCACGCCTAGGCGTTGGTGCTGGCGCCTAGGCGTTGTGTTGATGGGCTTGAGCTCTGGTGCTGTCTAGGCAACGCCTAGACTTTGGGTTGGATGCCTAGGCGTTGGCTTGGGTGTTGGTCTAGGCCACGCCTTGACTTTGGGTCTAGCGCCTAGGCATTGGCTTCCTAAAGGTAGTCCAGGTCACGCCTAGACTTTGGAGTGGATGCCTAGGCATTGGCTCTGGGTGTTGTTAGTGACGCCTAGGCGCCGAGTTCCACGCCTAGGCGTGGGGCTCTCTGTTTCAATGCTCCAAAACTCTGTTTCTTGCTCCTCAAGCTCCCTTATTCATTTTTCCTATAAATTAACATCAAAATAATCAAATTACCTATAAAATATAATAATTAACAATTTATAAAATATCTACTAGTTTTCCTTGATTTTAAGTTAATTATATGAAGAACAATGCATGAATTAGGAGAAGAATTCCCTAATGATGGTCATGCATCACGTACGCAACCCTGTCCAGAGAGCTCTCTAGATTCTGCAGGGGAGGAAGTTGCATACGCAATTTAATAAATTGGGTACGCAACATAGCCTGGACAGCTTCCTCTGTTTTGGCTCCTCTTCATGAATCATTTGCTTCCAATGCCTTCCTTAGCCTTTCTCAAGCAGTTTTCAATCCCTAAAGTCCTGAAATATGCTAGCAAACACATCAAGGTACCATGTGGGATGAAATTGTACAAATTCTACTCAATTCTAGGCTAATTTAGCAAGCATTTCTCAATTAGAACAAATATAGCAAAGATTCACAAACATGGCTATTCACAAGCAATTATGCGGATTTAGTTCGATAAACCCATCAAATATAACACATATTTTATCATGAAATATGGGTTCATCAGTGAGCCACGTTTGGGCCACGTTGGGAATGTGGCTCAAACTTGACCTTATTTTATGGTTGGTGAGCTTGGGAAGCTTGCTTAGCCACGTTCTAGGTCACGTTTGGACTAAGTTTGAGACTTGGTCCAAATGTGACTTGTGTGACAAGTTGGGGAGCTTGGTTAGCCTTGTTGTTGTCAAGTTTGGCTAAGTTTGGAACTTGGCCCAAACTTGACACTTGTTCCTCTAGGTTGAGCTCTCTGTTTTATTTTCTTCCAAGCTTTCTCTGTTTCTTGTTTTCTTCTTCCTCTGTTTCTTTCTTTCTTTTTCTAAATCTGCAAAGACATAACAAAATACTCAAGATAGTATTTAATAAAGAATTGAGCTAATTTACTTGAGTATTGGGCTAAATCTCTACTAAAAACACCAGAAACTAGGGGCTAAAATCATGAAAGATGGACACACATCATAACTTTAATTTTTTACTTTGTTAAACATTAGAATATATAATATCTTATACAATTTTATTTTATATTTTTTGGTTGCATTTTTAATCTAATTGTATTCATTAGTTATATATTTCTTTGCCACTTATATATCACTTTTTTTTCTCTTTCAGCCATTCACATTTTTTTAGAAATATCATTTAGTTGCAACAATATTGTTGAAAAATACATGGTATTATCATAATTTATAAAAATATAAAATTAAAAAATTAAATATTAATTTTAATTATTGATACATTGAGTGATGACTATAGTTTATTTTTATAGGTTGGTTGCTAAACATATGTATTAGATGATAAATTTTTAAAAACACTAGAATATATTATGTTTCTCTTATTCTTTATCTTTTATTCTTACTAATATACTGTACAAGTATTTGAAGAATTTGATTAAGGATCATAGTTTTAATTTTTTTACTTTATTAAACATTAGAATATACAATATCTTTTACAATTTTATTTTATACATTTTTGTTCTATTTTTTGGTATTCATTAGTTATATATTTCTTTGCCACTTACTTATATATAACTTTTTTTTTCCTCTTTCAGCAATTCACATTTTTAAAAATAAAAAAAAAATGTTTAGTTGCAACAATATTGTTGAAAAAGATATGCTATTATTGCAATTTATAAAAATATAAAATTAGAAAATTAAATATTAATTTTAATTGTTGATACATTATATTCATATTTGCATTTTTTCTAATAATTTTATTTTTTACTATATTAATTAAACATAGTCTAAAAGATAACAAAAATAATAAACAAAAATACTATTTAAAATAATAAAAATGAAGACAAACATACAAAGTAAGATGAATAAATTTGAATGGAATATTTTCATAATTTGCTAACTTTATAATTACTAGATTTTAAATTAATTAATTTATATATTTTATTAACTATATTTATAATAACACTTAAGGTTTTTAATTTTCTATGAATTTGTCATGTTATCACTATATTTAATTTATAGTAGTGTAGAAATAGATTTATCAAACCATTTTGTGCAAAGTAGCAACATAGAAAAAAATACATCAAACCACAATTAATACATTATAGTAAAGAACATCTATATTATTAATTATTATTATAACAATCCAATTTCATGAATTGACCCCTAATGGATATTTTATCAAATTAAATCAGCACCCTACAATTCTACCTAATTCTACATTGGCCCCTAACTATACTTAACCCAAATTGCTAATTGACCCCTAGCTACCCACCCACCTCACCATCTGATCTCTCTTCCCCAAATTGAATCAAACACACACACACCACCTATGAACCCTAACACACCTAACATCATCACACACACACTCAAATAGAAAAGAGAGATGGAAGGAGAGGACAGCATCGGCGGCCTCCACCTTCGCCGCCGCCGCTGTCACCGTGAGAGAAAGAAAAAGAAAGACTAAGTTGTGTGTGTGTGCTTCGAAGAGTGAGAGAGAGATCGAAACTGAGAGAGAAAGAAAGATACATTTGGAGAGAGAGAGAAAACCGAAGTGTGCGTGAGAGAGAGGGAGATCAAGGAAGAAGGAGGCTTCCTCACCACCACCGGTGGGTTCTGCCACCATCACCGTTTAGTTTCACCACCACCAACCCACTAATCTTTCATCCAATGCCTTACTCCGCCATGGTTGGTTCTATTTCTGCCGTGGGTCACCGGAAAACCCATCACCGGTAAGAACATCTCTGACCCTAGTTCGTTTCCTTAGTTTATCTAGTGCGTGATTCTCATTGCATGTTGGGTTCCATTGTTATTCTTGAGTTTCCAGCCACCATTGTTATACTAGGAGTCACCGGAGACTTGTTGTCACTCTTGCCGGAGTGTTGTCACTTGGTTCCAGTCGCCGTCATCGCTAGAAGTTAGTTATCGGAGCCGCTACTCCATTTTCTAGAGTCATGGTAAGCCTTATTCCATTTGTATACAGCTGTCCATGTACTATCATGGTTCCCGGATGTACTCAGTTGTTAATTAGTGTCAATATTGTAGTTTATTTGTTGATAGATGCGCTGAATCTCGATGTTATAGGTTGACTAGCGGTAATTGGTTGAAGAATAGGAGTTGCTGCGGGTACTGAGGAGCTTCCGGTATAAGGAGCTAACGGTTTAGGAGTTTACAGTAACCGCGTGGTTGCGGGATTGGTAACACAAGGTAGGGGTTTAACTGTTTTGAAAGTAGGAATATTTGATGAGTTAGTGAGATTTGGTGTAATCGAGTAAATGTTTGCTTGTATGTGTAACTATTGTACTTGCGTGTGTGGCTATGTGTTGGGCTGAATTATGGGGTTTTCCATGATGTCAATGAACGTTGGTTTTTAACATGAAAATGGTTGTTTTGGAAAATGGTTCAAAAACGTGGTTTTGGGAAGTTTCTAAGTGTATGGCTGATTTTCTGAATGGTTGGTATTGGAACTCTGAAATGAATGATTTGAAAACAGATTTTTGGATAAGGAAGGTAATTGCTTGAGTTGAGGATTGTGAAAGTGGGATGAGGGCCTTGTTATTGCTATGAGATAATGTTGTGATAATGATGATTGATGTGATGATTGGTATTAAGTGCTAGCGAGAGAGGCAAGACTGCGAAAGAGATGAGAAAGGGTAGTTGGGAGCGTGGGGATTCTGATTTTTGAAGACCTTGGAAGGTGTTTGAATGAGTTTTTGATTAAAGAGGGTTGGAACCTGAAAATGAGTGTTTTTGGACAAGGTTTTCATAACAAGGTTTTAATCAAAGGTTTAAGTTTTGTGAAAATGGTTTCTGTACTAAGGGAATCGGTTCGTACCACAGAAGAATCGATTCTTGGAACTCTGAACTTTGACGAAGTAGCAAATTAGTGACCTCAGAGTCGATTTTTCTCTGCCCCAAATCAATTCATAACTACACAGAGAGCAAGGGATGTGTTTTGGACTAGCCCGAATCGATTCTTGTCTTGCTAGAGTCGATTCGTCTTGCTGAAATAAAAGAAAAGTGTCCCCCTCTATGCAGAGAATCGATTCGTGTGAAGCATGAATCGATTCAACCTTAAACCGAAATGAATTTCAAGATTTCAGAGTGATTAAAATTGACTCGGGGACCCCTCGAATCGATTCATAATCTTCCAAAGATGAGGTCTCTTCAACATGACTCCAGGGAATCGATTCTCTGCCTTCCAGAATCGATTCTGGTCTTAAACTAACTTAAGATTGGTGTTTTAAAGCTGCCGTTTTGGTTTTTGAAGTTAAGATATATACCCCATACTCCAACTACGCCTTAAATAAATACTAATGCTATATATATGAAAGAGTGAAATGGTTGCCCTTAAGTGGAAGACATCACCTGAGTGATGTATACGTGAGTCCAAACCTGGTTTTCTTCCATGATTTTGCAAAGGATTTTTGAACTAAAGAAAGATTCTTGTTTTGTTTTCAAAAAACGGTTAGAAAGGAGTATTTATCTATTGCATGCTAATCTACTACTCTGATAGTATTCCTGTGAAGGTGGGAACGTGGTGTTTTGTTCTCACCCCCTACATGTTTAGTGGCAGGTACAGGAATCTCAGATGGAACCAAGGTCGGGTTCTAAGTACATGGATTGATGCGTGTTGGCTCGGTCTAGAAGTGTGGTCCCCCTCGCCTTGTATTATTGTGGTTGTTCAGAGGGGCAAGAAGTGTTATTGTGATCTTTGTATAAGTATTAGATAGTTAATACTTGTTACTAGTACTTGTGAAATACTGTGTATGTATATGTATATGTAAATGCCTGAGCTACTGGTTGGACTTTTTAATACAGGTGAAATTAAGATGTGAAACTTGGTAATGAAAATAAAAGACAAAAGGTACTCTATCCGTCTTTCGGTAGAATATAGCACATGTTCATTAGAGGCTCAATAGTAAATAACGGTATTAAATAAAAAGGGATTTTTGAAGGTCCATAACTCCTGGATTTCAGCACGATCCGGAGGTGCTGTTGTCTAGGGTATTACAATTATGAACTTCATAATTTCTTGAGTTAAATTCTTCCATTATATAAAAGAAATTATATTATAAAAAATATTAATTCATATCAATATTCTAAATTTTAATGCTGTGTTCTATTTATTGAGTTGAATTTATTTTATGCATTATGAAAAATATCGTCATTTATATTTTTATATATTTTTGCACATTAAATCTTGAAATCCTAAATCTTCTATTATATTGGCGCATCACCAAAATTCACTACATGGCACAATTTCTTTGTATCTTCTATTTTATCTTTTCAATTGTTAAACTCCTAAATCTACTCAATTACTCATCACTAAAGACCATCTTCTTCTCAATAAATATAAAGATGCTTACCGTTGCAAATATAAATAACACTTTAATTTTTTTGTAAGTTATAAAATTATTAAATACATTTATTTCTTCTTTATAAGTTACAAAATTATTAAATACATTTTATATTGATAAACGAAACCATAACATTTTTCTTCTACTAACCTAAGATGGACTTTAACAATTTGTTTACAATATAGACTTGTAGTCTATCCCAACTTAAGAATGTAAGATGACAACTATGTTTACACATGAGTATTATTTCAATTTTTAAATTGATCTTCTTATATATAATATTAATAACATGTATGTTATCTTATTTTTTTATATTCGTATTACTTCGATGTTTATCCTTTTACGTATTCTAAATTTGGTGAGAAATTTATATTATCAAAATTCAATATATCTTTATATCTTCTATCCCTATATTTTATTTTTCATGTTTTACATCTCACTAGAGTACTTTCTGTAACTCAGTAGCACGTATACTCAAGAGGGGGTGAATTGAGTATGAAAACAACAATGTATATTTTTCACAGAAGCTTAAATTGCTTAGTATTTAAAAGACTCAAATGCTTGTACTAGTATTTTTCCAAGGGCTTAAGTCGATTCTTAAGTACTTACGAGGATCTTGTACTTTCCAAAAACACTTGTATAAGTATAAATAACAAGAATATAAGAAGTAAGGATAGAAATACGATACACCAAATTTCGAGTGGTTCGGCTCAATTTCTCGCCTACGTCCACTTTCTTTCTCAATCGCAATCGAGAAGTTCCACTATCAACAAGCTTCAAGGTGCTTGATAAACCATATACAACAAGAGCTTGAATCGAACACCTTACGGTACAACTTGATAACCCACTTCACTCGAAGTTTACCCAACCTCAAGATTTCTCTTAAGTGTTTATCTCACCGACTAGTGTTTATCAACGCTCACCAATAAGAGAACCAATCTCTTATCTTACAAATGGAACAAATCAGAATTTTAGAACTCACAAGATGAGTATGTAATTACAAATTTGAAGCGCTATGAACCAAATGTGTGTATCTCTCAAATTAGCGCATGAAATCACTTTGAAATTGATATGAAATGAAAGTGTAATATCAAGAAGCTTTTTAATTGATCAAGTATATTAAATGAGTTTCATAAACATGTATTTATAGGCTCCCAAAGCCTTGGAACCGTTGGGGTGTGAATGGAATCAAAACATTTTGTCAAACTAGCCGTTTTTGTGCTTTACAGCAGCAGGTAATCGATTATCAAGCTTGGTAATCGATTACCATATAGCCGTTGTGACCAAATTTTGAATTTCAAAGCCTGGTAATCGATTATCCACCTTGGTAATCGATTACATAATCCTGGTAATCGATTACCCACCCTTGGTAATCGATTATCATAGGGTTTTGACCAAGAAAACATTTTCAAACACTTGGTAATCGATTCTCAACCTTTGGTAATCGATTACCTGAGGGTTTTATGCCTTTTAAGCATTTTAAACATGTAAGAGTCAATATCAAAACATATAAAATTGATTCCTACCTAAATGTAGCACGTAAAACAAGTTTGAAACCTTGTACGGCTATTGTACGGCTATAGTCGTTGTAAAAACATTTCTTTAAAACGAATTTTAGTGAGTGTGTGTGAGAGATATTGTATTTGGTTCTTGACAAGAATTTTTACCTAAGTCCTAGACTCTAAAAGGTCTTCAATCTTGCAGACTTCGTTTTCTCGTCGTTGTTATTGTTTGCTTTCAAGTGAATCCTTAAACCTTTGGTTGTTGTTATTAACTCCACAATGTTTGTCATTCATCAAAACCTAATCATACAAACTTAGCATGCATCATGGTTTACACTTTCCCGCGCGTTGCACGGAGATATAAATCGATATGCATATCTACTTTAAATTTTTTTATGATATTATATGAAGGCTACTTAAGGTCAGTGATAGACTTATTATATCTTTTTTCTACATTTACCTTTTAATTTTACTTAAATTTAAAAAAAAAAAATGTTGTTCCTGTTTCTATAATTTTTTTTTTAAGTTGTTAAATCATTTTGCAATTACTATATCATAACGTCTTTGGGTCAACTCACTAAATTAGACAACTATCAATCAACTAACTTATACTTTGATAAAAAAAAAAAAAAAACTTAGTCATGCATTTATTGGTTTAATAAAAATTCAAAAAATTTTAATTATTAGAAAAATTTTCTTTCAATTTTATTTTTCTTTTAATTTTAATGATAAAATTATCTCATAAATTTTTATCTTTCATTTTGTAGGCGTAATATTTCAAATTTTATATTTGAAATTCAAAAATTTTTTTATGGTAAAATTCTTTTTAAAATTTTATATTCTTTCTTGTAAATCTAATAGTTGAAAAATTTAATTTGAAATTAATAAATCTTATTTTTATCCCAAAATATTATCTTATTTTTTATATATTTAATTATTTAAAATTTAGAGTTTTTGTGTATAAATTGATCTTTCGAATCCCACACCATGCTGAACTACAACACCTTACATGGTCTTCTATTTAATGGTGCATTCAATTAATTGGAAAATGAAGGATTTGTGTCAAGCTTTTGAAGGCTTAACACTTGTCATGCAGAGATACTATTACTACCTTACTCGTGAATGTTTATATAGTGGGGATTCTGTCATCACCTCCTTCTTAAATTTGTGAGTGAATTTCATCCATTCTTATTGAATACCATCAAAATTTTTCTAAATAGAGATTACAAATCATAATTATATAATAACTTATTGCTACGCGGGTCTCATGCTAGTTTAAGAATAAAAGAGTAAAAATTTAATGATACATTTGATTATAATTTATGCTGAATTGTGACATTAAAAGCTTTTCTAAACTCTATGATTGACATTAACAAGAATCGGTTGATACCTTCCAACCTTCTCATAATAGATAGTCTGGCTAGGTTATTTGAAGTATATTTTAGTTAAATGCATTACATATTAGTAAAATTGCAGGGTCTATTCCGGAGCTTACTATAAAAGTAATTTAGTTACATATAAGAAAACCGAGTTATAATTTAGCTCTTAATGGAGGTCTTAGTCCCCCAATGTTGAAATAGCAGTGCAGAAAAAGTGGGTATTGATGTATAAAAATTAGAAAATTTAAAATTAATAGAATTTAAAATTGAAGGATCTATTACATAATTGTGAGGTGTATCACTTAATTCTAGAAACTAAAGCCGATTATTTCCAAAATGTATATACAATTATTGAGTTAATAGAGTTGTACCTCACGCTGGGTTTGGTAAAGCTTTCTGAACGGGTGCTTGAGCTTGATAAACTAAAAAGACGATGTGTTTGTGCTTGCAGCTTTTAAAAAAAGTGGATGCTTTTAAAAGCATCTAAGGATGAGCTTTTCAATGATAGTTTGTGCTTATCAAAATTAAAAAGTCTAATATAACCCTATTTATTAATAAATATTCATATTTATTATTGCATTTATATCTATTATGGTTATTTTAAAATTTAAAATCATTTTACCAAACACAACTGTTATTGCTTGTACTTACTAAAAAATCATTCTTATTTAATTTTACTAAACACACGTGTTATAACTTTTAAAAAGTAAAATTTTACCAAACTCACCCTAAGTATGGTAGACGTGGCTTAATGAGATGGATTTGTATTAAATATGTGATTTTCTTAGTTTGATTTTGTTAAAGAAAATAATGAGCAACAATAGAAAATAATGATAATAGATACAAGAGAAACGCTACATGACCAGCAGAATTTATTATTTTTGGCCAGCATGTAACCAATATAATTTTGCATTCATAAATTAAGTAATTTACTTCTTCTTTTTTCACATTTTACACCTATATTTATTATATTTTGAACACATAATTTTTAAATATTACACACATGTTATACACATTTTGCACCTTATTTCTAGACTTATTATATGTAAATAAATTGCTGGTTATATTTGCTGGTTATGTTGAATTAAACTTGCTAGTCATATAGAATTTCTCTAGATACAATGTCAAGTATTTCTAGAAAGAACAATGTTACAGAACCAACATTAGGAAGTTCTTAGGGACCAATAATTAGGTTATCATTCAAAATAAAATAAAAAATTATCATCCGAAATTAAAAAAAAGTTATCATCCAAACAAAAAAAAATGATTACCAACGGAAGATATAAGTTATCATCCGCAATTCATTTACCATCACCATAAAATGCATTGGTTCCCAAATATATTGACTTCTAACACTTTTTCTTCTAGAAAATAAGAAAATTCAAAAGAAGAATAAAAAAATATAGATCATCCGTTGCAGGTGTTAAGCATGGCAGTATCAATCCCTTATTTTAAGGAGCTCTTTAGTAAGTTATATCTTAATGAACAATGCTACGGAATCAACGTTAAGGAGCCACTAGGAGCCAATAATTAAATTATCATTCAAAATTAAAAGAGTTATTATTTGAAATTGAACAAATAAAAAAAGTTATTGGTGGGCTCTCCAAATACAAATGGCCCGCAAAAACTTATAATATTAATAATAATAATAATAATAATAATAAATAATGAGTGGCACATATATAAGCCACAATGAAGGAATCAAGGAATTAATAGAGAAAGAGAAAGAAAGACAGAGGCGCCCAAGAGAAGAAAAGGCGTCGAAGAGAAGAAGAATTTGGGAAAAATGGCAGTTATAATGTGCACATCTTAATTTGATAAATTTGCTTTGTATTTTATGAAATTTTAGTAAGTTATTTTTGGTGTAGTGTTGAACATTAGGATATAACTTGCTAATGTTATTATCTTCTCTTGTATCCGATTTGAGATATCCACTTTGTGGAAGGTTTATGTCGATTCCATCCATTGTGATGATGTATTTTGATGATTGTTGAGATATCCTAATGCTACTAGGAAGACTGATTGTGTACCCATTATTATTTAGAGTGAAGGATTTTGCTGGACTAGGTCCTGTGGGTTTTTGTTCCTCTTTTGAGGGTTTTCCCACGATAAAAATTGCTTGTTTCTCTTGTTCTTAATTTCTGCATATTATTTGTGCATATTATCTGCTGCTTGGAGTATCTTTGGTGTTGCCTCCAAGTTGTGGGAAAATTAGTCTTGGTGCTTCCACTGTGAGATAGGTTCTGATTCGAACCGGAATTTTTCAAACATTAGCCACTATATTGGCTCCTTAGTTTTTTTTCTATATTAATTTATTTATTTTTTATTAAAAAGAAAATGAACAAACCAACTAAAAATATAAGAAAAGGGAATAGAAATTAGGATAGGTGTGCACATAAATGCAAAAATGTATGAACAAAAATAACAATTCATAAAAGCGATGCTAATAGAGAATGGACATTTATTATAATATATTAAGTAGTGTGGGAGATGAAGACTTCTCTATTTGATGTTTCCACAGGTTAAATACCGTGAATTGTTTGTTATAATATTAAGTATTTAATAATATCTTGAAGCATGTACGCATCACATATATAAGAAGTAACGTGATTCTTATAAGGAAAAGTATGTTTAATTGTTTATGCATGAGTTGATTTATACTACAATTCTTATTAATAGGAACAAAATTATCAGAAATATGATGAGAATTAGGAATCAAGTCTGATTATTATGAGAAGCAAATTTATTACACGTAGTACCAAAACAGGAAGAATTAAAATTACAATGATTAGAAGGAATTGCAGAGAAAGTGAGGATAGTGTGTATACCATCTTCGTGGATAATCTACCCAACGATGTTCGTAAGGGTGAACTGTCCGTGAATTTGGCAAGGACGGGAAGGCGAAGGAGGTACCATACGAGACGCCCTTTTATAAAATGTGGCCATAAACTGTGAAAAGTGTGGCAGTAGAATTAGGCCACACTTTTCTATCTGTTGCCACGCTTTTTGAAAGGTGACCTATACGGCCGAGGCGATATTTCAAAGGCCACGCTTTTTTCTTCATCGGCCACGCATGCCAAAGGTTCAAACGAATTTTCAAAAAGTCTATCGCAACGCTTAGAAAGCGTGGAAGCTTCCAAAATCCAACTGCCACGCTTCTTGATCTATCCTGTGGCTTTGAAAGCGTGGCCATAGGGTAAAAATTTGCTTGGCACTTCACTCTACAGCCACTCTTTTGAAGCGTGACTATAGTCAATTTCAATGTCTTTTTTAATCATTTAAATTAAAAACTAGTATTTTTTGTATTCTAAAAACTAGTATTTAAATATTGTTTTGAACATGTTTTATTTCCAGAAAAAGAGGAAATATGTAATATTAAATCAACAAAAAATCCCAACATTAACGCACTTTGATATCTATTTGACAACCTTCAAACAAAATAACCAAAAAAAAATCATGATAATAGTTAGGTATCCAAAAGACAACATATCAACATAATTTGACAAAGATATATCACTCTAAATGCCCTAAACAATTACATCTATGCTTCCTTTACGAAAATAACTTCACTATATAATATCAAACTTCACTGGTTCACTAATTAGCTCTTCCATTGTGATGAGGTCCTGCACACACAAAGAACCACATATATCATTTCACATGCCCAACAAGTAAAACCCACATTTAACATAACCAATTGGATACAACACAGTAACAACTCTGTTTTCACAAAGCTAAATTTATACGTTCATGAATTCTTCACAAATAAATACCATAAATTCCAAGTTCCAATTCATGTTGCCACCTTTATGCAAATTTGGAGTCTAAATTCAATAACATTTCATCCTCTGCAACTTTGTAGTTCAACTCGTGAGCAAATTCGGCCATGTAGATGGAGTAAACAGACTGTCAATAGATGGAAAACTTCATTTAGGAGACAATTCATACATTGACATATATTCATTCATACTTCAGATTTTAGAATTCACTTCATTAGCTCATAGATTAGATTCTCTCATCGGGAATTTAGTTTAGTTTTTAGATTGAAGTTTTCCATTCAAATTTTGTACATTGTATTTCAATTAGTGAAGAGAAGTATATTCAGTTCTATCTTTCTTTTCTCTCAAGATTCTATCTTTCTTACTTTCTTTTGAGTTCTTTAAATGTTCATGTATTCAAGAACCATCTTCATACCCTTCTTTAAGTCATTCATCATCATGAGTGGCTAAACACACTTGAAGATTAAGGAGGAGGAGCTCTATTCTATCAAGCCAATGGATTAATACAATAATATATCCAAATCTGCAAGTTTCTACCAATATTCAAAGGATTCTTCTTGTTTATCAATTCAAGAATCAAGTTTAACCGAGAGGTATAATTGGTTCTTACTTTTGGTTTAATTTCTATACCGGTTCATGAGATTAAACATATCATTAGATGGGTTATGAATTGTCAAGATTGAAGTTTGATTGGATAAGTGACATGAAATCTGGTTTTGCATTGATCTTGGTGTCATAAGCTAGTTCAAGAATGATCTTTCACATTTGTTCTTTGCATTAGAGATGATGAATTGAATGTATGTGCCA
>JASCZI010121723.1:0-24566 GCA_036250425.1 Stylosanthes scabra | reverse complement strand
ATCCTCAAACTTTTGGTGGTTGTTTATCAACTCCACAATGGTTGTCATTCATCAAAACCTAATCATAAAAACCTTGCATGCATATTGTAACATGGTTTACAATAATCCCTCTCTGAGGCTAGGTCCTGGGCCAACCTCATCTCGCGGCGGAGCTCGGGAAGATGTTCGGAGGCCAACACAGAGGACTGTGTAAAAACCTCTGCGTCAACCCAACCATATAATTCCCTCTCAGCCGGAGAAAACACGCGAGGATTATGGACATTTTGGCATGATTTCTTCTTCGCCATTTCGAAAAATAAATAAGCCTGCAAGCGCGAGCAAGGCCAGTAATCAAGAAAACAAGAAAGGGAAAAAGGCGAAGAAGAAGGAACGACTAAGAACAGCAAAAAAAAAAATTATATAATATATATACACACACTGGAATGTAAGCAAAAGAGCGGAGGAAGAAGAAAATACCTGTAACTGAAGAAAGCCGAAAGCGAAAATGCGTTCAACAAGAGGCGAAAAACACCAACAAAAGAGAGAAATCTTCGAGAGAGAAAACTCAGAAGAAAGAGAAGAGTAGCAGAGATGAGAGAAAGTAAAAAAGAGTCCCTTGAGCCCCCCAAGCCTTCTTAAACACGCCTCGGGGAACTCAGGGGGCAAGGAAATGATGGGACGGTTACAGAAGTCTCGAAAACCGCACACCATGAGAAAAATCATTACTTTCCTCCGCCACGTCAGCAAAGAAAAGCGAAACGCCCCTCTCAACGCTTGGACCACAAAGAAACACGTAGCAGCCGGAACTCAGAAAAGCGGAATCCGCCTTGCATGCATCAAGTCACCGGAAGTTAACAGAACCACCCGAAAAATGGCCAAAGAATGGGTCATAAACTCGCAAGCTTGACCCAAAAGCCTCAAGCTCCCGAGTGGGGGCAATGTTACGGACCAGCCTCCAAGGCCCAAATCATCAAAAGAATAAGGCCATAAACAAGTGGCCCACAAGCAAAGAAGAATCATCTAAAATAGAAAAGATTTGATACAATCTTAACAGATCTCAAAAAGATCTTAACTACCCGCAACTATATAAGCAGGGGGCATCACCCCCTCAAGGTACGCACTCTCTTAACCTACCTCACTCTATTAGGTCTAGAATCCCATAATTCTATTCTGTGCTTCTAGAGCTATTCACCTCCACATTAACCCCTTCTCGGCTATAACTCTCGGCCACGCCATAGGATTTGTCACCGAAGGCACACCTTCTTCTCCCAAACCTCGTATCTTGACCCCCTTTCGAAGTCCTTTGGACAATCGTTAAGGATTCGACCTTAACAACACTATTCATTGAAAATAGATAAGTCCATAAAAAATTGAAAATATTGGTTAAGAAAAATGATAAATTTTAATAATTGGGTGTATAGAAGCGGGTTTTCATCCTTTCCGATTCTATCCCGCCCTACTCTACATTATTATATGTCTTATCAGGTAGAAACTGTTTTTAATTTTAGTATAGGAGAATGATGATTAAATCTGACAGATAAAATTGATCTGGTGATTTCTGATGAGAAAGAAGATATTATGTCTATTTTAAAGGAATATAATGAGGCTCGAGCATTGAAAAGAAGAGAAACAAAGAAAAAGAAAAAGACACGTGAAAGTAGGCCGAAGAAATTAAAACAATGAATAATTTAAGTTGTTTGATGAAGTTATAATGTGAGTTTTTTGGGGAGAAAAAAAACCAAAGGGGACAGTGTGTCTTTTCGGAGCATAGAAGTATACGGTAAATACCCTCCGTTGAGATTGAAGAAGTATACGAGAGTGATCTTAGTGTGGGTTATTGTCGCAAGATTTCGCACAAATCTTTACAACAGAATAGTGACAATACTTGAGAAGTAACTAAATATAAACTACGGTAAATTACCCCTTATACAAATGCTAAAGCTCTAATTTATCGATAATTCTAACTACTAATAAATTATAGTTAAATTACAATAAAAGTAACTAAATATGAGTTGTGTACATAACTACTACTTAGTTAGTTATTAGTTGAAGCCTTTTAACTTTTGAATGATAGAGTAAGTGTACAGCTGTCTTAATGAATAATAACTGCATAGAACAATGATGGTTTTTAAAATTAATTTCTTTCTTTCTGTACTTATAATTTGATAGACGAAATCACAAAACACTGCATTTTGTACGATAAAAATTTACCAAAAATATTATATTTTGATATAACAACGGGTTTAACTTGGTTATTTTCATTAATAAGCGGAATCGACCTGTGAATTACAATTTGTTTTATCGGCTCTCTCTGTTAATGTGTACGAGCACACCAACATACACTATCAAAGTAATAACATGATACTAGTCCAAAAAAAAAGTAATATCATGATAATAAAAGCTCAGAAGTTATAGTTAAGTAAGAATGATTTACAAATAAACGAACGTGCCAAAAGTTTTGCAAATATCATCCAATGAGAGCAAAATGAATTTTACTGTGACGACAAAAGTCGAAATTTTGGTAACACAAGCATTGTTGGAGAATGGAACACTCGAGTGATGATGCCAAAAGGCCTTTTTTTTTTTTTCTCAATGTTCCTTCCTTTCATTTTTTTTCATACAAGTTACGTTTCATGAGTTGGCTTCGATGTCCAATGAAGTTCATGCCTAACCCAACAAATTGTTCATTCAACCATTCTAGTTGAAGTTTTGTCATGGCTGGTTGGGAAAACAGCATAAATGCATAATGAAATCTTTAACAATAGTACTTTATTTGTTTGTTGTTTTTTATAAGAAAAAGTCTAGAGAACTAATATTATGGCCAACACATAATTATGGATAATAACTCATATAAATTTTGAATGATAACTTAATTTTGGATATATGAGTTACGGATGATAACTCATAAATTTTGGATAATAATTTAGTTATTGGCTCCATAATCACTTCCTAACGTTGGTTCCATAGCATTGTTCTTTTTATAACGACAATAGGCTTTTATAAAAAATATTTAGTAGGTGAGTACCAACTCCCAACCATGATAACTGTCTCTCGGTATAAAAAAAAATTGTCACAAAATATATAAATTAGTTAGGACAATTATACATAAACTACATAAAAAGCAGAAAAGAACACATTATGAGTCTCACGCCCAAAACACAATTATATAAGATTCAAGGGTGCATCATTTACGGAAAGAGTTTAATTTTGATACAGATGATTTTTACGTTTAGTGACTTTTAAAATAATGAATTTAAAAATTAGTTATTTTTAATTGTCTATGTAAAACTATTCTATATTGATAGTACATGAAAATTAAATTCAAATAAAAATAGTTTAATTTTAGTACACTGATAGAATAAAGAATTTCACATGATTATCTTTTAAACCAAAGACCTCTTACAATAGGAATTGAGAAATGCTATATAAATTATAGCTTATCGGCCCAATAAGAAATTTATTATTTTTACTGATGTGGTAATACACAATTGGTTATATGTGTAAAGCTCTTTTGCACTTAAATTAATTACTAACTTACACATAGCCAATAATTTTAAGAAAATAATAAAATAAATAGACTAACTGTTACCCAGAAAAGAAATAAATATCGAATCATTTGAACCAATTATCTAAAAGTTATATATAGCAAATAATACTAAATATCCAAATCATTATTAATTATCTGATTGACAATCATTGAGAAAGACATGCAATTAGGCATTATAGATTACTTAACTATGACTTTATGTTATTCCATAAAAAAAGTATGCTCTGTATTATAATATTTGATGGATCCAAAATATGGGACTACAGACTTATTTTCCTACAATTCTGATGGATTATACACTTATTTTGATGAACTAAAGACTTAATTTCCAATATAATACTAAACAGTTAGAAAATAAACTCGAAACCAACAATTCTCAATCACAATAAGCTCATTCTATTCTAGATCTAATTCAAAGTTCCAATTCTACAACATAGCACAAAAATAAGCCCAACAAAGAAAGCACCAAAATGGATGATCTGTAACCATAGCATAAAATGAGCACTACGCTTTTTACACAAGTTGGAGTATGCAACCGAAGAACAGTTTATAAAACAAATCTGATAAAGCCAACTCTACAAGAAGCTCAAAATACAAGGGGGCAGAATAATGAAAAAATCTAAGCAGCTAGAAACATAAATAAAGAAATCCACCCGCTTGCCTCATCTGGTAACTTATGTCTCAGATCCTTCTTCAACAGTTGGAAGACCACCTTCCCTCATAAATGTCGGGTTAAGAAACTTTGCCACAAAACCCCACAATTTATACACATCTTCAAAGTTGGTTAAAAAGCCGAGTGAAGCTGTCACAACTTCAAGCCTTACAAAGCTGCCTTTTCCATCACGGCGACCATTCTCCATCGGCCTGCAAAGAGTTGTATCTTCAAGATTCAGAGCTACCCTCTGCTGTCTTGAGCCATCAAGGATCCTTATATGACTAAGAAAACCAATACCAAGAGAGATCCCTTCATTTTCAGCAAGCTTTTGGACAATCTCTGGATTGATCAGACCCTTGCTTCTGCCTCTGACATTGAAAGCCACAGCCGCACCCCTCTCATATTTTATTTAAGGCCATAGATGTGGACAAAATTTAGTTTTTCTTCCCCATTAGAAACAGGTAACTTCAGTTGCAATAAGGAGGTAACAAGCCAATTTATAAAAAACCGAAGCCTGGATGTAGTTTTGTTGAGACCAAGCATATTAACATGATCAATATGCCGGCATACTATCTCTAGTTCCCTCCTGCCCCAGCCCTCCTCATCAACATATTCCGCATCATTTGTGACGACCTCTTCATTATCTAAGCTAGCAGCAGATATGTCCCCTGGCTCTAGGGTCTGGCTTAGGTACTCTTTACGGTTATCCTCCGTCCTAAACGACACTCTTCTTCATTTGCCACCACCATATCGATTCCCTTCTCTCCTACCCAATAACCTGAAATCACTTTCAGTTTCCCTTCTTATGGCACTTTCTTTAACATCAACACATATTTCAGAGGTAGAGCCATTTTCCAAGCCTTGACGCTGTTTGAGCCAGGATCTTTTCAAAGCAACAGATCCATTTTGAGCTGCTTCACAGGTTCTAGGTTCTTCCCATATTCCACTGGCTTCTAAATGATCTGATCCATTACCATTCCTTGAATAGTGATTTGATTCATCCTGCTCCTCTTTGGGAACTTCTTTGACCCGGTCTAGCTCTTGTGACATCAGGACAGCAGCATCAAATGACAATACATGACGATCATCATGAGAACCTACATTTACCTCTCTATCATCATACATAGGACTTCCATATTTCTTGGATGTTGGTTTTGGAGAATGTTGCTTCTGGGTCTTCCTCCCATTGAACCACATGGATGGTAAGGGAGAAGACATCTTCTGTTTATTTAATTGACCAACACCATCAAACCCCACAGGCTCTGACCCCAATCAATCCAAAATGAATTTTCGGATGACTCATCCTCACTGAAGACAGGACTCTTCATCACTTCCCCAATAGATATGCTTTCAGTCTCTTCAAACATAGTGCTAGTTCCATCTCTTTCAGAGCTGTCTTGATCCATTTCTAACTGAGAGCCCTGGTGCGTTTCAGAAGTCTTATCACAAGCAGTAATGACTTCATCATCATCAATGCCAGCCAATCCATCCAATCCATCAATTGAATCACCCCAATATATTGGATACTCCGGAGTAATCTTAAACATTCCAGAGCCAGTACTCCCAGACTGATTTTGGAGGCTTGCCATAACTGATTTCTTGATCAGAAGACATCCAAAACCTGTTGGATCATAGCCAAACACCATGTCAAATGATGTAACTATAAAATCTGGCCGGAATAGGTAGAATCCAAGTGAATCCATGTCCTTAGGCTCCAATGATCCAGCATCAAGCAAGACATGCCAGTTATTCTGCTGTGCCAAGGCCATCCACTGGTAAGAATACTTAGAACCAGTTACTCTGGACTGAACTGGAAACACAAATAGACCGGTAGTTGAATCCTTCTTCCGCTTCTTCTTGCTGGAAATCTGTTTTCTCAAATCGGTAGAGCAGATTTTGAGGGTTGGCCATTTAAACCATGCACTGCATACTTTGGCACCTTTCTCCCGGGCACAATGAGCCATCCAAGTAACCGATTGGCTCTCATGGTCGAACATGGTCAATAATTTCTTATTTGTATGGAAAGAGTATGATTCAACAAGCAATTTAAAAGCCGACCCTCTACTAACAGTAAAAACGAGGCCATATTCATTCTCGGGAATATTCAGATAATCCATGATTCTAACCTTTATATCATGTTCAACTGTTCCTTTCTGAGTACCACCATAAAGTGCATGGTTACTCAAATTTGCAGTTATCTTAGACAAGCTAAATGTAGAAGATTCCCAGTAGTGAATAGTCTGAACAAAAGAGAAGAGTCCAAAACCACAGTAATCAAGGCATACCTTAGGTTCCAAATGGGAATACTCATCAGACCTCAACTGATCAACTTTTTCGGATGACGAGTACTTGGGGTACATAGTGAGGAACTTGGAATATGCTTCTTGTAAAGAGGGAATTTCCTCCTCGGACTCATGAGTGCGATCAGTGGCAAGAGAAGTGGCACGAAGGAACTCCCGCTAGGCGTGCAGCCTGGCAAGGGAACGGGATCTCCCAAGGCTTTCATCCTGGTTGGTAACGGACTCGGGCCCTATGTCTTGAGATTTGAAGAGTGAACCATCTTCAGAAGCTTCTTCGAGGGCTTCCCTAAGTTTGTTCTCTTGCAGCTTCCGAAGCATTGATGGGTTCCTCCTTATCTCGACCAAGGAATCATCATCCTTCCTCCTTCCCTTCTTGTCCAAGAGCAGAGAAGCACAGTGAGAAATGGGCTTCCATAGCAAGAGATGCATGATAGCTTCCCCTACTCTCAAAAACCAATGTCAGATGAGAGAACCAGGAAGCCTGAATTGAGTCACTTGAACTGAACAAGAAGTAGAGTTCAGCCCATCAATCTCTGACAAATTAAGCAAAAACTCCCAAACTCCATTAACAAAAAGAACAACAAGTTTGCGGAATCTGGAGCCTTGAAGACCAACGATTGAAATCCTGAAAGATGTATTTTTTGAGAAAATGAACAAAGAACTCAGCGCACCATTTCCAGTGAAATGTGAAAACCAAGCACGTTTATATATAAAAAAATTATCATATTTACTTAAGAGAAGTAAATACAAATTACAAAACATACCGGTATCATAAGTAGCTTTGTATCTTCCACTCTTGGATTTTCTTCTCTTAATTGAAATTGAATTACAAAAGGAAAAGTAAATAAAAAAGAAAAAGATGACAAAAGTAATAAGAAAATAAAGAAGTGAAAGAAAAGGTTCTTGTGGGAGGGCCTTGGACTATATTCGGGCATTATCTAGCGGTTAAGCCATGGAGTTTTTCTTTCAAGTCATGTGAGAGTTCCTTTGGTACAACTCTTGTTTGGATCAGGATTTCGGGTATAAGCATTTGATGCTATCATGAAAATGCTATGATGCGAATAGCTGACGGAATAGGAAAACTGATCAAAATTGATTTGGCGACCAAGTCAGCTGATAGAGGAAGAAGGTATGCTCGTGCTTGTGTTGAGATAAATCTTGGCCAACCTATTAAAAAGAAAATCAAGATTGATGGGTTTGTATACGATCTAGAATATGAAAATTTGCAATTGATATGTGAGAAATTAATTGTTTTGGCCATGACACAGCTGGGTGTATTAAGCCAACAACGTTACCTATGGGTTTGAACAAGACTCCAATTACGGTGCATCCATTGGAGGTGACTTCTCCACTTGACAAACACCCTGGTACAGGTGTTGAGATTCCAAATTTTGAATTTGGAAATAATGAAAAGGGAAGTGCGGATTCCACGGAGAATGAGAATATCTTGGATGATTCTTTGCATGGGAATAAATTCAATTATAATGACAATAATGATGGTCAACTGTGACTAGAAAAGGGAGGAATAAGGTGGGTCAAGTTCCTTGGTGGATCAAATGGTTTTGGATTAAAAATATCTTTTTTGGCAAAAAGAGTAACTTGGGCCATTTAATATCAAAACAAAACTTGGGCCCTACCAAATTAAACAAACAGGTTTCCTCTCTGAGTCATGAAGTGAAGCACGTTGATCCTAGCTCCTCAGGTTCAAAGAAACGAAGGGAATGACAGCTTGCTCACCACTCCTGCTGTGGTGAATCCTCATAAGCGTTGGCAGCCTCCTTCTCTTCAGACCTTGCTGGTTGTGACTACAGCTACGACCGATGATGATGCTACTCCACCAGTTGCAGTAGCAACGCACACTGATTTGGTGCATCCAACAAAGGGAGCACCGAAAGTGCCGCAAGCCTCATCTTTTGGGGTGTGTTTGGTTCCTTCTTAATTGTTATTTTTATGGATAGTGTGCTTAATATTTTGAGTTAGAACATCAAGGGAGCATCTAACTGGATGTCTCATGTGCACATTAAAGAATTTGTGAGAAAATTTCAGCCTTCCATCTTGGTTCTTGTTGAAACTCATGTTCTTTTTAGTACTATGAAGAATTTTTGTGCTGCCTTAGGTTACTCATCTTTAGATGTTGTTGAGGCTCAGGGACATAAGGGGGGAATTTCGTGCTTGTCTAATGATCCAAATTTAAAAGCCAGAACTCTTTTTTTTTATGGATCAATGCTTGACTTGAAATTTCTAGTAATGGTGTTTTATGGGTGCTTAGTGCTGTGTATGGGAGTCCTCAAGTCTCTAGCAGGGATCTTTTATGGGCTCATTTTCATTCTATTGCTCCACTTTTTTCTGCTCCGTGGATAGCTGATGGAAATCACAACGAGATTTTATCTTCTTCTGAAGTTAGGGGTGGTCTTTTCAATTATTCTCGTAGCTCAAAGCTTAGTAATATGCTAGAAGATTGTGGGCTTTTCGATCTCAATGTTAAAGGGAGAGTGTTTACTTGGTTTCGCAAATGTCAGGGGCATGCTGAGATTGCAAAAATACTTGATAGGGCCTGCATTAATGTTGATTCCTGAAGCCTTTACTGAAGTATTGAGTCGTCTACACTCTGGTCATTGTCCTTTATTGATCCGGTGCATGAGAATTCCTGACAGGAATCGTAATAGACCTGTTTGCTTTCAAGCATCTTGGACTACTCATCCAGGTTATAGAAGTGTTGTGCAAAGGGCTTGGGATAAGAATCCTTTGAGTGTTCAGCAACGTCTCATGAATGTCCAAGTTGACTTTCTTGTTTTCAATAGAAGACTTTTGGTAATATCTTTGCTAGGAAGAGGGATTTGGAAATTCAACTTAATTCTCTACAGCAGCTTCTTGATTATAGTGATGATCTGAATCTTGTGGCAAAAGAAGAGTCTCTTTGGAATAATTATAATTGTGTCTTACTTCAGGAGGAGCTTCTTTGGTATCAAAAATCCCGAGAACAATGGGTTCATTATGGTGACAGGAACACTAAATTTTTTCATATGCAAACTATTATTCGGAATAAGGCAAATAAAATTCATGATCATGGCTCTTGGTCTGTAGAATCTGATTTGCTCCAACACACAACTCTTTCTTTCTTTAATAATCTTTTCTGCATTGTTGAACCTGTTGTTGTGGATTGTATGGGTGATCTTCCAGTTCCTTAATTAAGTCAGGAGGCTTGTGATTCTCTTATTAGGCTGGTCACTTTGATGGAGGTTAAGCTTGCTGTTGATTCTATGAGCTCCTTCAAGGTTCCAGGTCTAGATGGCTTTCAAGTTATATTCTTCAAGGAATATTGGAATATTGTGGGTCACAAAGTTTGGAGAACTGTAAATTCAGCCTTCCTAGGTGAGCCTCTGAGTCCTTTACTTCTTGAAACCCTTGTTGTGCTTATTCCCAAATGTGATTCTCCTGCTAGAATGAAATATTTTCGCCCGATTAGTCTATGTAATGTCATTTATAAAATTGTAACTAAGGTCTTCATTTCGCACCTTCATCCTTTTTTGAATGACATTATTAGTCCTAATCAAGGTGGTTTCATTCCCGGTAGAGGAGCTCTGAATAATATCATCATTGCTCAGGAGGTGCTTCATTTTATGAAAAAAAAAACTAAATCTAAGAAGGGAGTTCTTGCCTTCAAAATTGATTTAGAAAAGACTTATGATATAGTTGACTGGCGTTTTTTGGAATATACTTTGCTCTGTTTTGGGTTCCCTACCATATCTATTTGGCTTACAATGAATTGTATCAAGGCCTCTTCCTTATCTGTGTTGTGGAATGGTTCTAAATTGGAATCAATTCGTCCTTGCAGAGGCCTTAGACAGGGCAATCCAGTTTCCGCTTATTTATTTGTTATCTATATGGAAATGCTGGCTTGCTTGATTTCTAAACAGGTGAATGATGGTGTTTGGGATCAGGTTGCAGTGTCTCGAGGGGGTCCAAGAACTTCCCATCTTATGTTTGCGGATGATCTTCTTTTATTCTGCAAAGCTAGAAAGACGCAGGTTCAGCAAGTGATGCATTCTTTAGATTTGTTTTGCAAAGCTTTTGGCATGAAGGTGAATTTAGACAAATCAAAAGCTATGTGTTCTCATAATGTCTCAAATGTTAGAAGGGATCTTTTCACTGGTGTCTCTCAAATTCGATTTACTGAGAATTTGGGTATATTTGGGAGTTAATCTTGATCATCCAAGAGCTTCTAGAGTTGCTTGTCAAGAAATTATCAACAAAATTCATATGCGGCTGTCTGGTTGGAAAGGTAGATTATGAAATAAAGCAGGTCGTTTATGCTTGATTAAATCTGTTGGTACCTCTCTTCCAATATATGATATGCAGGTCAGTCTTTTTTCCTCCTTCTGTCTGTTCTAAGATAGATATGATGATTCACCAATTTCTTTGGACAGGGAAAATTGGAGAACGGGCAATGAGTTTAGCTAGCTGGAATAAGGTTGTGGTACCTAAGAGGTCGGGTGGTTTGGGTATTAGGAATGCTGAATGTATGAATATAGCCTTTCCTGGTAAACTAATCTGGCAATTGAATCACTGTCTGGATAAGTTGTGGGTTAGAATTATGCTTCATAAATATTTAAAGGATGGTATTCTATCTTCCTCTTCGGCTTCTTATCAGGTTGCAGGTATTTGGCAAAGCATTCTATAGGCGATTGATAAATTGAAAGATGGTTATATTTGGTTTTTGGGTGATCCGGATCAATCCTTTTGGTATTCTTCTTGGTTGCCATTTGGTGCTTTAGCACCAGAGCTCCCTTTTGTCCATATTTCAGATTCTACTCTCCTCTTGACGGACCTTTGGCGAATTGGTAAATGGCACTTGGAGGACTTTTTTACCCATCTTCCTGTCTCTATCCAGCAACTTATCCTTAGCTACAATTTGGATACTCAAGTTAACCGTGGAACTGGTTGGTTTTGGAGTGCGAGTTCTCTAAAAATTTATTCAGTCAAAAATGGATGTGATTGGTTGGCAAAACGTAAACATAATTGGCCATCCTCCCGTAGTTGGAATTGGATATGGAAGCTAAAGGTTCCAGAGAAGATTAAATTTCTTTTATGGCAGTGTTGTCTTGATGCGATCCCAACTACCTCCTTTCGTTTTTGTAGAGGTATGTCTAATTCTGAGTCTTGTCTAAGGTGTAATCTGAACTCTGAAACAATAGTACATTGTTTTTATTTTTGCCTCGAAGCCTTTCGGTTTGGAAATCATTGGGAATAGCTCCTCTTTCTTCATCGTCATTTCATGACTTGTTAGCTTGGGTCCGATCAAATTGCTTATTGAATCCTTATATTTTTGCTCCTGGTGTGTGGTGGATTTGGAGGGATCGAAACAATAATTGTTTCAATGCTACAAATCCTTGGGAGCTAGGAAAGGTTGTTGCTCTTTGTCGAAAGAGTGCTAAGGAATTTCAAAGCTTCTTAAGTTCATGGG
Organism: Stylosanthes scabra; assembly: GCA_036250425.1. Classification (NCBI taxonomy): domain Eukaryota; kingdom Viridiplantae; phylum Streptophyta; class Magnoliopsida; order Fabales; family Fabaceae; genus Stylosanthes; species Stylosanthes scabra. Next base: position 12,621 of record JASCZI010121723.1, on the reverse strand, counting down.
TTTTCTGCCTACTCTCTTTTGATTGGGTGCCTCTGACGCACGAGCGTTCGGAGTTTAGATTCTCAAAATCAGGTTTATGTACGTTGTAGCACTTCCGAACACCAAACTCTTGAATTCAAATTTAGAAAGTTTTAGGGTTCTTTAAACCCTTGGAAAAGTAAATAACCGAGAGTTTAAGCCCAGGTCGTCTCTCGTGGAGGTTGCAATTAGATTGATAATGGGAAAAGGGGATTTTGGAGGCAATTTAGTGAGAATCAAGCAACAAGTAATCAAGATCATAAGTAATTGAGATTAAATGAAATTAATAAACTTATCTTGGCTAGGATTGAGTATTAAGGATCACTATCCTTGCCACCAACTAGGAATCATGATAATTTGTGGGAGTAAACCTAACTAGTTAATTTCTACAAATTGAGGAAAGTCAATTAGGCTCAATCAATCCCAATTACAATTCTTAACCAACTCACTAATTAAACTTAATAAAAGATTAGCGTTAGTGAAAATAAGGTTAATTGAACAACTAACCCCAACCACAAGTCCTAATCAACTTACAATTTTAATTAGTAAAAGATTAGCGTTAGCAAAAACAAGGATAATCAAACAACTCTCAATTTTCAACCATTAAGAACAATGGTGACTCAAGATCACCCTAATTTTCAATCCCAAACCAAGTGTAAAAGCTACTCTAAAACTACACTAGGCGTTTAATCAAACACATGGTGGGCGTATTCAAATACAACTTGCAATTAGCTAAAATCTACCTCTACTAATCACCAAACTTGAAAGAAAATTAAAATCAACATCAAGAAACACAAATAAAACAATACCCATAAAAAAAATTCATTCATTAAAAATCAAATAAAATATGTAAATTCAAGCATAAGTAACAAGAGTATGAGAAAGTGGAAATATAACTAAAAGAGAATTAAGAGAAGATGAAATTAGATATGATTCTTGCAAGAGATAATAAAGATTAAACTAAAACTAACTTAAACTAACTAAACCTAACCCTAATTCTAGAGAGAGGGGTGAGTTTCTCTCTCTAGAAAACCTAAAACAACATAAAACTACACTACCCTAAACTTTCCCTACATTTCCTCTTGAGTCTTCCTTAAATGCTTCAAAATTTTGATGCTTTGAGGCCTTTTTGGAGCCCAAAAATGTGGACCCATGTGATCCATTAAGAGTGGCATGAGCTGGTTAAGATGTGTACACATAAATAGTGTGTACATATCTTTGCAGTTTTGACAACTTTCATTTTTCTTTACTCTTCATGAAATTCTCTCAACTTTCCATACTTCTTTCGTTCCTTTCAAACCATCAATGTCTTTTAAACCTGAAATATATCAAACAAACACATCACGACATTGAGTGGAATAAAAGTGAATTAAATTTGACAGTTAAAAGATTAAAAAGCATGTTTTTCACATTTAAAGATCAATTAGGAGAAAATTCACAAAAGTCTCAAAGCACAAGAATAAGTGTAAACTAAGTTGATAAAATCTTTTTTTCAACATAAAATTAACGTAATAATATGAATTTATCAGCCTCCTCCTCATAGTTTTGTCAAAGTTAACTATGATGCTAGTGTCATGGCTAATGGCCACCTTGCTGGTTTTGGTTGTCTTGTTCGGGACTCGAATGGGACTTGGGTAAATGATTGTTCTGGGAGTGCCCATGAACCAATAGTGTTGCGTTGTGAACTTTTGGCGATTTGGCATGGTCTTATTCTTGCTTGGGAACATGGTTGTAGGGAAGTTATTTATGAGACAGAATGTCTTGAAGCTTTTAATTTAATTTTAATGGATCATAGAACGTCAGCAAGTGATTATTGGGATTTGCTTTCAAAGATTCAAGGCATGCTTCTTCGGGACTTGTTAGCCAATGTTAATATTATTCAGCGGTCAGCCAACTCTGCCCGGATCTAATGGCAAAGCGTGCAGCAAGCTCTCAACATGGTTATTTGGAATTGTTGAATCTGTGTCGTGATCTTCTTGTTGTTCTCCAGCAGCAACAACAGGCTACTTCCTTTTAGTTTGCTTTGCTTTGTTTCCTTTAGTCACCAAAAAAATATTAATTAATAGCCACCTTTTAGTTTGCTTTGCTTTGTTTCCTTTAGTCACCAAAAAATATTAATTAATAGCCACGAGCCCACGAGCTTTGTCATTTGTAGTCGGCGTTGTACTACATCATTTAAATTTTGTTTTCAAAGTATTCATTATTGATCACCAAAATCATATATTCAACAAAATTTTTCAAAAAATCTATCGTGGTGTTCTCACCTATACATACGTAATCATTAACAGCAACAACTACTACTCCATGTGTTAATATCCGCATTGCAACAATGCATTTTTGCAATTGTGACAAGTCTCTTCTCCAAGTAGCATCAACTATATGCTGGAAATATGAATTAGCATTTGAGAGGATGTCTACTATATAAAGGAATACATATGTCTTCTCATTCAAAACTTTCGTCGAAAAATCTTAGCATTATACACATGCTCATCTGCAAAATAATATTTGAAAAGACGATCATGTCCTACTTCCGAATCTATGTTGGTCCATTTGAGGAGCTACAAAAGAGCTTTTTTGATGTGTTCTTCTTCTTCTAAATTTTCGAAAAAAAACACATTCATCGATCCAATCATTCATAAGTGTGTTATCTCTTCTTCTACCATACAAATTGTGCAACTATCTTGTTGACCTTATACCATCATTTTTTAGATGCAACTACCCATTTTTATCCTTGGGTTAAATTTTTTACAGTAGTTGGGAAATCGATTAAAAAATGTTTCACTCTTTTGGTCTTTACTAACTATAGATTCATATGAAACCTTTAACTACCCACTGATCAGCATCGCATCATCTTTCCATTGTCAGCATCTCATCATTTTTTCATTTCCAATATTGAATACTCTATTGCCTTTAGATCAATGACATCTAATTAATGCTCTCTATTTTTATAGTTTAGCCCCACAATTTTATTTTTTTCTCATCTTATTTATGCATATTTTTATATTGGCCCCCTCCTAACAGTGGTTCTAGTTCCACCCCTGACACCACAAATTACGTTATTTTGATGAGTCTGTCTTGGGGTCTCACGTATTTTGTGCAAATTTCAAATCCGTGAGACTTGTGGGTATAAATAAGAGATGTAGGTTATTTTGTGTTAAGTGTTGAAAGATAGTTCTATCTAGCACTAGTTAATAACGATGAAAAAATAAGGAGAATAACTAAAGAGGGTGTGAAAATCAAATCTGAGTGTCCCATAAATGTCTTTATCATGGGAAGAACCCGATACGTGGATTTGCAAGCGAATATCCTACATAAGATGGGTTTAGAAGGGAGGAAGCGTGCGAGCAAGATTTACTATGGAATTCCCGATATGTGGTTGTATCTAGTTGCGTGAAGTATGATTGTTCTTCCATTGAAAGCGCCGAAGATCTCCAAATAATGTTTCATTTCTGCCAACAGTTCCTAGAGGTTCGAACCACTGAGTTGTATGCTAAGGTTGATAATGTGGTGGCAAGTTCAGGTAGATCAACTCCACATCCAGAAATTCTCCCTTGCCTGTGTCTTATACGAAGCTGGAACTTGTTGTGTCTCCTTCGTTTAGAGCTAACTTAGCAAGAGACAATGAAGTTGGGTGTGACTTGGGTGACAACCGCTCGTTTGGGGAGCTTGCGGTTGCGATGGCAGGAACTCCGCAACCCCCGTCTCCCCAAATATGTCACATAAAGCCTGTCAGCCTGATCCGCTTGTGGATGAGGTGTTGCGCGGTAATGATTCTGATGAAGATCCCACGATGATCGACAATGACAGCGATGATGATGGGGGATATCATTCCTGTGCACAAGATGTGTCATCAAGTTCTGGAACACATCAATACTCGCCTCACGGTTCCACCTTAAACTTAGAGGCCTAAAGAAGAAGCTTTGCTTGCCCTGAAGAATTATAGTATCCGTTGTGGAGAACTCGATACTCTATGGTATTAGGAACATATTCAAATGCATACAAAGACACACCAAATTTGATGTACTTCCTTGCCTCATCTGCTACGAATCTTCTTTGTCCAGTGAGTGGGTTCAAGATGAGAAGTCTTGAGTTTTGTCCTGCATGAGAATATCAATACACAGGACTCTGTGATTGGAACTGACTAATGTGTAATAGCCGAAGTGGTTTACAACAATAGGTTTGTTGAGGAGAATCTGCTCCCCACTTTCACCATCACACCTCATGAACCACTTAATCTTGTCACTGGATGAAGGATATACCCAGCACCAACAATAATATTCTGGCAGTTATCCCTCATCTTTGGCCAATGTTCCTTTACAAACAAAGGTGTGAACAACCATAATCTCCCGTCCCTGTTTAGGGTCTTGCATCTCCCCATAGTCTTTGCATCAGCTTTAAAAAATATCATCCATAATAGGTCATCAGCAAGGTGGGGGCAATGTGGTTTTCTTGGGTGGTATATCACTCATTCTCAAAGTGAGGGATTAGTACTCAGAAATCAGAATATAATGCAGATAACAGTAGAGTTTGAAATGTGTTTCTACAATGTGTCCTATATGTTAGAGACATTAATTTATATTTAGATTATGTTTGAATATGGCAATTATTTCTCTATCACTGAGGGGTATTGTTTATCGATGGAGTCTTCTCTCTGTATAGTTGGTTAGTTGTTCCCTTTCGTAGTTCAACTTTCTAATCTCAATATATATTCCAAATGCTACCACTATTTTGTTACACTTTTGATGAAACAAAATGCTTTATGTTATGTTTCCTTATCAAACTTCTTATTATGTGTTGTCTCAATATAATATTTTTGTAAAATATAAACTCTCCCATTAAAATACCTATTGGGTCAAATATTATACCCTAAGTTTAAATAAAATTTCAATATTGTTATTAATTGGTTGATCTATTATTCATCAATATTTATAGTAGCTAAAAACCTTTAGTAATTAAATGGTCCAACAACAACTTTTTTTTTTTCTTTATCTTACTGTGCATCTTTATCTGTAAATAAGTATCATAGTATGTGTAATATTTAAAATTGTATATCTTCCAATATGATCCATGTTGTATATTTGTTCTCATTTTACATTTTAGTGTCTGTTCCCTACCTTTTTAATGCAGTGTACATTAATTTAAAATGCATTTCCTCCTTTTGTATTTCTCTTTTATAATCCCAATGCATGCTCCAAATACTACCACTTTTATGTGTACTATTAATATGTTACAAATGATATTGAAGATTCATTTAGAGGGGGTGAATAAGAAATACTAAATCTTTTTTGAATTAAGAGATAAAATTACAGCGGATGTAGGAGATAAAAACAGAAATTATTTTTTAATAGTGAAACAACAAGTGAATTTAAAAGAGATAGATATTAGAAGAAAAACACAAAGATTTATACTGGTTTAATCTCCTACTTGAGATCTATGTCAAATTTTTCATCACTTATAATGATAAAATTCCATTATATTTTGTTCAAGTAAAAACACCAATTCTTCAGAGCACACTCCACTCTTAATACCAACACCTAAGCTTCATTCACTTAGGACTTTTTCTCTTACACCTAAGCTTTACTCACTTAGGAATTTTCTCATAACTAACAACCTAGTTGTAAATTCTCAAACAAATATAATGACTTTTGTATTTTTTCTCTCTTTGCCTTTTATATTTCAAATAAGCATAATTCTAGACAAAGATAGAATGTGAATAACTTAAAGTGAGAATATAAAATTATTATGCTATTCCTTGATATTCTTACTGTTGCTTTTTGTCTCTATTTATAGTTGAATTTTAACTTGATGAACACTCAACAATGTTGATCAATAGCCGTTAATTTTAGCTTGTTTTCCACTCCATCGTTAGATCATACTTGCTATTCGAGTACAAGGGGATTTCAAAAATCATTTTATTCATGGATGATGAGAACGTTGCTGCACTTTAATGTTCTTTGATTCAGACTTTAAATTCTTTCTTAATATAGAGAACCTGCACTTAAAACAGCATCAAGCATTTTAATAGGAGATGAGAACTTGCTTAGCGTTCCATTGATTTACGAATAAATCAGCATTATTGAAAACACCAATACTTTCTATAATAAAACCTTAAGTGTTGTTGTGCTTGTCTTTTAAAATACAAATGCTTTCCATCAAATCTGCATTTATCCATTCTAGAATTAAAAAGATACGATCATAGTATTTCAAATTCTTTCCTAGAATAAGTAATAATGTAACGTTGTAGACCATATATGAGCATTAATATAATTCAAATATATTCTTAATATAATAATGCAAAACCAAACAAATATATATCAAGTTATAACATTACCAATATTATATAATCTTTAGTAAACATTAATATCAATGCTTTCCAATGATTGAAGAATTAATAGAATAATTATCAATAATCATAAAATTAAATTACTTGGTTAGCACTCTTAATATTTCATAATCTAATATTTCCTTATTTTTTCAAAGTTACTTAATCACATTTAATTACATAAAACTAAAAAAAATTAAATAAAACAAAAATAATGTTTGTCATCATCAAATATTCAATTTAACTTTAAACTCAACAAATATATTATCTGTGATGAGAGACAAAAACTTTATGCAAATTGTTTCCTTATAAATTTAAATAAAATTCCAATATTGTTATAGTTAGGTAATGTATTATTAAAAAATACTTATAATAACTATAGATCTTTACCAAATATATGCCATTTGCAAAACTGTGTATATATAGCCCTTGATAAAAAAAATTGCACACAAATTCTATCCGATGAATATGTTGAACTTTTTAGTATTATTTTCATTTTATACAACATCATCGAGAAAATACAATATATTGTTTATAAGTCCTAAACAATTATGAAGCAAGTATCCAATTTTATGTTAAAAGTTACAACGTCTAGAATAATGTTTTCTTTTCCTTTAAGACCATTTCAAATTTACATCTTAATTTTTAACCTATTTAATTTAATTTGATAAAAAATTATAATTATTTTAAAGAATGCTAATATTCCATTTTTTATAAGTAAAATCAATAGTTTGTATATAATATATTACTTGAAAAAAAGTTACTGTTATATATAACCTATTTATTTTAATTTTTAAAAATTTAAAAATAAATTTTAAATATTTTTGGTAAATTCTTTTTAAAAAGTATGCTTTAAGTCATTTTGCAACAACTCATAATATTAATTTGTAAATAATACTAATATTCGATTTTTTATATTACTGAATTTAAAAGGTTCATAAAAGTGTGATCCTTTAGTTTTTTCTCTGTGCTTTACTTGTCTCTAATTTTTCAATGGCAACCTCTCTTTGAACCCATTGTATATCCTATTGTATTTTTTTGTAACATGTTTTACTTTTGTTTTGTCCCCTTTGTATGAAAACCTTTTTGTTTACTCTTTCGATAATTAGTAAAGAATTATTGCATCATCATAAGGAAACTCTATGTCATGTTAAATTAAAAAAATTTAATTGTACAACATAGAGTTAAAATTCAAATTGACTCCGAAATTTATAGTTACTCAATGTTCATCCTGAAATTTTGAATCGTAACTCACATTGGTCCTGAGCCCATTTTCATTAATGGTTCGGTGACGTGTAACATTAACTGACACGGTGACAGGCGATGAAGCTTGTGACCATTATCTCACATGGCAAGTTTGTTAAATCACTCAATTTGGCCCCCTCTAAAATAATATAACCCTAATGATCAAGGAATAAGTTTGTTCTTAGTGTTGTAGGAGTGATGTTGGGGAGAAACAACAACTGTAGCAAGCGTTCACATGGGAGATTTGCAAGGAACCCAAATCGATCAAGATTTTGGAAGGTTTCACATTGGTGTGGTTGTGGTATGCGACCCATTCTTCATTAGTCTGGGACGGATGCTAATGCAGAGAAACCTTTCTTTGGATGTCCAAATTATAATGTGAGTTATGTTTATTATTAGAGTATTGATTCTTCTTTTTCCCAAAGCTTTCTATTCGGGGTTCTTTGTTCTCGTTATTTATTGTTTTGGGTTCTTTCATGATCAAATACAGCTGGGAATAGATGGTGTGACCTCTTTGTGTTGAAAGATTGTGAAGAAGATGGCATGATTGAAAAAAATGACAATCAACATGGAACGGAACTGTTGAAGAAAAACTAGGGCTAGAGGATTAGCAATGTGGATGAAGAGATTAGAAAATTAATAACATGGAATTTTGTGTTTACTCTCATTTTTGTTGTGCTTGTGTTTGTTATGGTTGGTTATGTTCTGGGTTTAAGGACCAGAAATTAGGAAGCAAATTTTGTAGGGTTTATGAACATGCATGTCTAGCTGTCAAATGCTTGGAATGTATTGTTGATGTCTAGGACCTAAAATTGTTAAATGTATGTGCCAGTTTGTGAAATAGTTAAATGTATTGTCTTTGTGTCAATTCTAATTACATTCTAGTTTGTGAAATATATTAAAAAATAGGCTTTTGAAAATAATATTTTAGCTACTTTAAATATAAATAAGATATTTTGTAGACAAATAAAATAAAAAATAATAGAATGAGTTTACCACGAAACATGTTAGGCACTATCCTTAAGGATTTATTATTGTCCTATTCATCGGTGGAATGGCATCGACAAAAATCCTTTAAGATTAGACGTGGATCATCAAAAATATGGTCTAGACCAATATTTTCGAAACACTTGGAACAACACAATCTCGTTCTTCTTCAAATAAAATATTAAAACAATTGCAAGCCAATGCTTGCTAAACTCACGTTGACATTTTCAAAGAATAGAAGTTTAGAAGTTGAAAATTAGAAAGATTGATTAAAATCAGAATAGTATTAGTATTATATATATATATGTACTAGATTAAGACCCATGCTATGTGCGGAGAAATATCTATTTTTTTTTGTGATATATATAATAGAATTTATAAACATATTTACATAATTTACATAATTATATATAACATATCAATAGTGAGAAAGAAATAGTATATCTATTGAAATAATATTAAAGTATAAATTAATTTTATGTAAAATATATTATTGTAATATCTTTTTTTATTTAATTATTTTATTGGAATCATCTCTAACAATTATTGAGTGTTCAAATAAAATGATGATAGTTTATGTTATGCAAAAATTTTTATGTATTAAAAAAAAAAGTGACGTAATATATGTAGATTATAAATATTGCATCCTCATAGTAGGAAAATTGCGGCATTAGTGGCAGCATGTGCAAAATGCACATGCAAAGTGCACAAGAGGCATAAAAAATTTAAAGAGAGTGTAGGATAAGAATGTGTATTGCATTAATTATTAATCAAAGATGTGAAAATATTTGTTTTTAATTTGGTCTAAAACCAATTTTTTGTAACGATCGATATTTATTTTATTTGCATGAATAATTATTAATCATACTTATTTTGTAACGACATTGATTTTTAAGAAATTTAGGTCGTGCTAAAATGAGTGTAACCAAATATAATGAGAGTAAATTTAAAGGAGATTGCCAACAAAAAATTATTTACCTAGAGCCGATTTAAAGGAGATTGCAAATAAAGAATTATTTATGTGTAGACTGGATTCAAAGGAGATTGCAAATAACTTTATAACTTGAAAGTGTAAATTAAAAAAAAAAAGAAGATAAAAGTAGAGGTCTCTGAGTAAGAAATGAGACCCACATCATTGAATAGAAACCATGTTTTTTTGTTGACCAATAGAAATCATGTATGGTTTTATCTGTAATTAGTTAGAGATATAAAGTGTTTTTTTATGAAAGTTTAAGAAAGAGAAAGTAATAGTAAGTCATTGGTAGATGATAAATGAGATGAACTCTTTTGATAAATATATATTATGATAATATATTCCTTTGCTAATATCTCTAAGGTTTGTTAATTTTATCTACACTAAATCAAATTTAGAGAATAATGACATAAAAAGGAGAATAAAAGTAGAGGCCTCTGGGATTAAGAAATGAGCCATGCATAATTAAATAGAAACTATGTATTTTTTGTTGACCAAAAAAAATCATGCATGGATTTATCTCTAATTAAATTAATTATTAGAGATAAAAAGTATTTTTTTATGAAAGTTAAAAAAAAAAGAGAAAGTAATATATAGTAAGTCCTCGATAGATGATGAACTCTTTTGATAAATATATATTATGATAATATATTACCTTGCTAATATCTTTAAGGTTTGTTAGTTTTTCGTACACTAAATCAGATTTAGAAAAATGATAACATAAGACGTTATGAACTTATTTACCATGAGTAAGAGTAAGGCTTTAGTGGTAACATGTACAGAGTACACAAGTTGAGATTGGATGCATGAAGATTTAAACGGATGTAGAGATAAAAATATTGTTATAAATAAAGAGGTGGAGGAGGTTTGTCAGTTTTAATTGTGTGCTTAATTTTATTCTAAAACCAATATTTGTATCGGTTGATAATTATTTTATTTATTGCATGAATAATTACTAAGTTATGTGTTCTGTAACGACATTTACAATGAAGAGATGAGGAGAGTTTTATATTTGATAAATAGGTGTAGTCACAATTTAGAAATACAGAGTAAAATTGTATCATTTGTGGGTTTTTGCTGACATGGTAGCATAATAGAAAGTTTAGATTTTGAAGATGCAATAAAAGATTATTTTGGTCTCTAAATTTATATATTATAAATAGATTGCGGTATGTAAAGATGCAACAATAAAAAAAAAATCACTTTCCTATATATATATATATATGTTAACTATTCACATTTATTATCAAACATTCATATATACCAATGTTACTATGCAACAGTTAGAAAAAGAATTTCTTCAAACTATGTATTTAAAGGGATAAAAGCCTTATAATGCATATATATAACAGTTGATTATATCACATGAATTTTTAAAACTTTAATATAAACATCAGATGCCAAAATATAAATATTTAAAAATTTGAAACATAACTCATATATACAACAAAATAATCCAAAACTTGTGCACAAATCATACGTATCTACAAGTCCTTTATATTCATTACATGTGCAAAATTATGAAAAGTGCAAATTTGTGCACAAATTATGAAAAAATGCACAAATTAAAAATTATAAAGACATTATCCTATTTGTGCACAAAAGTAAAACATGTACATGTGAATTAGAAAAATTGTGCAAAATTGTGTGCAAATGATAGAACCTGAAAAATATTATAAATATTAAGCAATATAGATTTTCAAAACAAAATACATTTAGGAATAAAGAATCCGTGACAATGTAGCTGCTATTCCGCAGACAAAAATATTGATGTTCATAATACAATCAAAACACAACTGAAATTGCACCAGTTTAACAACAACAAAATAGCCACTAGATAAAATAGGTCCTAGCTAAAATATCTCCCAACAACAACAATTTAACAACCAGAGTTTCATACACAAAGTCCACTAGCTAAAATCCAACTATATTTCTTCCTAGATAGTTTGAAGTATGGAGTGGGGATCATGTTGTAAACGGCTTGCAAGTGTGATGCTGTCTCGACACTAGCTGTTTGGATTGGATTCACTGGAGGTACTCTTCTTTTTGGAGAAAGTTTATCGGGCCTTGCAACTTTTTGGTTCAGTCTGAGGAGGTGGGTTTGGATGTGGCACCTAAGAAGATAAAATTAGTTGTTAAATGTAATAGTGATAGTGTTATAATGATTATAAAATATGTGTGAGTAAGAAACAACATGATCTGGCTATGAGTAACTGAGTTGTATTAGATTAATCTCTGACTAAAAAACCTTGTCAAGAATTGAGCCATTGGCTTGATCAACATGAGAAGCACCATCATTGCAGTCAATGTGTAATCTCATTAGGTAAGAAAAAAACCCAATTAGAACCGAATAAGGGTAACAAACGCAAGAGCAAATGCAAATAATGCCATTTTCAGACATGTTAGCCATTAACCCTTCCCTACTTTTGGTTTAACATGAAGAAAAAAAAAAAATAAACTACAAGCCCTAAGTCTCACGCGAAAACCCACAACCCCCAATGGATAATCACAGTTAAGATAAATTCCATTTCCAACCAACAAAGAACAATGGCAGCACCAACAACATTCAACAAAACACAAAATAACAGAGCATGCATTTTTAGTCAGCAGCCTTGGAAAATTACTAATCTCTACAGACCATGCGATTTTTTGTAACATCCCAAAATAATTGTCCAAAATATACTTTGTTTTATTATCTTTTATTTGCTAAAATAAGGTAATATTATATGTGTGAATTAGTTTATATCATAAAATTTTTTTTTCTAATATCAATACCATGTTAAAATGATACACACAATAAGATTTGATGTAATAAGGTTTAAAAAAAAAAAAAAAAAAGACAAACCGTCGGTAATGAATAGTAATGCATAGTAACTATAATAATAAAATAATGAATAGTGTATAGTAACTAAAATAATATAATATTCCAAATAGTAACCTGCATAGTAAAACTTCAAAACTATAAATATCGTTATGATTTCATTAGTTTTTCATATTCAGAAATCAATAAGAAATCCTCTCTCTTGCTCTCTATAGCTTTTCTCTAGCTCCTTCTCTTATTCTCTCTATTATAGCC
>JASCZI010121721.1:0-18536 GCA_036250425.1 Stylosanthes scabra | reverse complement strand
ACACGAATGCATAGTAGTTATATATATATATATATATATATATATATATATATATATATATAACAAAATCCATTAAATTTACGTACCTTAAGAGGCATAGGAAGTGGCAGATTGGCTCCCTTGGCAAAGGCTGTTTGCCCACTATCACCACTATCACAAAACAATAATCACATTTTAATGAATATCACAGCGTTATATTCAAAAGTATTTCGTTCATGTCTAAAATCAATTAGCAGTTCAGTCATTATATATTCATGTATACTTAATATTTATATACATTGTTTCACGTATTCTAACATGTATTGTAATCTGTCTCGGTCAGTGATTAATTAAACATCGGCATTCGATATGCTCCTTAATTGCTTACGTTGCCTTCTCTATGATTCTCTATCAAATGCTTTAATTACACTCTGAAGAAGCTCTATACGACAAGCATATCGTTCATGTCTGCAATAATTATAATCGATGGGATTATTGCACCAACGGTATCGTTTCTATTCATATATTTTATTTATAGCAGATAATCAAACTTTACTGTTACATCATTTCAATGTTAATCATCCTTATATCCTTTTATTCTCCCTGTTTATTTTCTTATTCAATAACGTGTTGTAAAAGCTTGTAGAGCATTCTCCTGTTGTAAACAATTTGAAATCTGTGGTATACATGCATTCAAATATTGAAAGCCTTTACATTAATGGCAGCTTGAGCTAAAATTAGGCATTGGTGGCACCTCATATGAAGATTTCATAAGAAGCATGCATTTGCCTTTGCAACTAAGGTACTACACTGTTTGATTTTTTCGACTTGCACACGTTATCAATTCGACGAGTATCTGATTTCTTCATCAAATATTTGATCACACTTTGTGAATCCAGTCAGCTCGTTCCCATTGTGGCATCCTTTTCGGGCGGGGCAGTTGCGTGATTTCGGTGCTGATGTTAATTGAGGCTAGTAATATTTAGCAGCAAGAGAAAAAAAGGTTCAAGTATTGAATGAGGGAAGAAGAAGAAGATAGTGGAAGTTGGGAATTGAATCCACTTAAGAACAGAGTGTTCTTTAAATTAGAACGACTACTACACGCCATTGCCATGATTTCCTCTTTCAGAAGCTAAGGTTTATCTACAGTTCTACACACAAGGCATGGTGAATGAATGGTAGTAGTGCAGTGACAGTGAGGCATCACACTATAACATTTTGAAGAGGAAATAGCTCCACATATTTGAAAGGGCCCAACCTACCTTATTTTTATATACAAATTTGTATTCTTGTTAATGTTTTATACACAAATTTGAAGAATGTGGTATATGAGTAACAAGTATAGTTTGTTTTCACATTTCGCAAATGGATGTTAGTATGTTACAACTAGTTTCATTTCAATTGCTACTTTAACTCTTTTTTTACTTCTTTTTTCATGAACATATTATTACTGTCAATTCCTAGTACTAGCAAAATTATAATGAATAAATGCCATCATCTTTGTGTAATTCTGATGATGAGCTAAAATTATGCAAAGCTGAAACATAATTTAATGCAGATTAGTAGCCGCTAATAAAGTTGACTCTGGTCTCCATCTTATGTAACTTGCATAATATAATTATAAAAGTGAATTACAATATTCCATGGAAATTTCTACCTCTCTACTGCATAATTAACAGAAACATAATGGTGGAAAACAATCACATTCATCCAACATATAAACATAAACACCAAGATAATAATTCACCAATATGGCATGATACATCCAAAGATAACTTCAAAAAATCCAAAGAAACAAATACATGTCTGCCAAAGTAGAAACCAAACCAAAAGTCTCAATCTTCAAAAAATAAATAAATAAAGGAAGGTATTAAATTTTCTGATTCAATGGTCACTTGCTAGATTGTGTTCTTGATTGTGGCTCTTCCTTTTGATGCTTAATTGCTTTCTCCAAGAGAGTTTCACTCTCATCTGATCTGTTCCCACCACACATATTAGTTATCATATTTTGGAGTAATCAATGTTATTCAAACATAAACTATAAAGTATATACATATTTCTCTGGGAATTTCGTAAGCACTTACATGAAAGCAACCATACATAGTGAGAATTCCATGCTGTGTGAAAATGTTTCTATCTTGGCAAGGACCTTGAATCTTGTAAACAAACTTCCTCTGATGCAGTTATTGCTAGCATTCATTCCCCTTTGCGTATTGCAATGATTGAATATGCTTCAAGCATCAAAAGCAAAACCATAGCTTCAGAAGTTGTGTAGTTGGCTCCATGGATAATCTGTGTGAGAAGTTGTAAGTGTTAAAGCAAGGAATGGTGTAACCGTATAACACACTAATAAGAAAGAATGAAAAATCGTAAGTCAATTCATATGCAGAGCATAAATCACGGTGCAAAATATATATTTGAGCAATGTTGTGTGGGAGAGAAACAATTACCTGTTTAAGTTCTTGTGTTATCAGATCCATCTTCATCAAATTGAAATCTTTCGATGTGGGAAATCTCTTGGATGTGGGAAATTTTGGGCCAAACCTGTGGGTCCATCATGCAAAACTTATTACCCAACAAAGGGGTTCTATTGATGATGAGTCGTATTAGAGAGGCAGGCAGCTTTTCTCCCTCGATATTCTCCAACTTTGGACAATAAAATATATGTAATTCTTTGAGGGAGGTGAGGTGGGCAAGTCCCTTGCATTCCAACGTCTCCACACTTTTAATGTCACGCAGTGTGAGAGACTCAAGTGAGGCAGGCAACCAACCTTCCTTTGGGAGGCACTTCACACTCTCACTCTCGTGAATCTCATCACCATCAATGACAAGATGAGAAAGCCCATGAAATTGGGAATTCATGAATGCTGCAGAGCTGACCAGCTTCTCGGAGTAGCTGATTTCAAGAGATCTCAGGCTACTGCGTGGATCCCCTGTAGCGGACAATTCAATCTCTGGGCAACGCAGTAATATGAGATCTTTTAAGTGAGGTGCTAACATCCATAGTGTCGACACGGATCTCAAACTCTTGCAATTCCAGATATCTAAACTCTGGAGACATGAAAGAGAGCGTGACACCACAACAGTCTCCATCTTTTCACAACTCCTGATGTAAACACGCACGAGTTTCGGAAAGGAATCCAACGAGAAGGATGTAACTGAATCACAGCTGTTTTCTATCCATAGTTGCTGCAGCGAGTGATGTTGGCCATCCATTTGGAATTCTAATTTGCTGCAATCCCTTATCTCCAACTTCTCTAGTGATGGGGGAATAGCACTCACTGGAAGCGATAACTGGGAGGAACAATCTGAGATGCTTAAGGACGTGAGGCAAGTCAGTTGCGTGTGCTTAATGGCCTCTACCATGGACTCCACTTGATGCTCTCCTTCAATTGATAGATCACTCAATAAAGGAGGAAGACAACACCAACTGAGCTGCTCGCATTTCTGAATCCAAAGTGATTGCAAAGATGGTAGTTGATTGGGCAAATCCCCTCTCAACATCGGACACTCCCTTATGGTAAGCTTCCTGAGTCGAGGCAATGCATTGAACTCCAATGAACAACGCCACTCCTTCCAGCAAGGCATGGACTCATACCAAAGAGTTTCAAGCATTGGAAATGGAGTCTCCCAACAAGATTCATCAGTTCGGTAAAACTCATCACCTACAGTCTCCACACTTTCAAAACCTGAAATTTCCAGGTGCTTCAAAGAGGGCAACTGTCCAAGTGATGGAAGCGTACGACAATTCCTGCAATTATAGAGAGTTACTTCGGTGATGTTGTGGTAGGAAGAATTTCCCAACCAATCTGGAAATCTTGTACTCCTGTAACCCCAGATTTCCAGCAGTTTCAAATTACTGTGAGGTCTTAACTTGTCTAGTATATCATTTTCAATTTCGGAATCAACAATATGCTTATCTTCATCCAAAGACCAACGCAACGCCAAAGAATCAATGCCATATTTCTCAGACATTCTTGCCTCCGAAGCTTCACTACTGTTGACCACATTCTCCAAATGGGAAATCCCAATTGCATAGTGTAGATTTGCAAGTCCTCCCAATTCGTTAATCTTGTTCCCTTCATGCTTCCCAACAACATAGCTTATTAAAAATTGCAAACTTTGCAACTTGCTCATGCCTTTCGGCATCTCGTGCAAACCAGTCCATCTAATATCAAGATGGCGTAAATTTACAAGATCTTGAATGCTAACTGGAAGCATTTTCAAATTGAGACACTTAAATAGCTTCAAGGTCTGCAAATTGTACAAGTTACCCAATGACTCTGGCAATGTCACAATCCTGGTCTCAGAGAGATCCAAGTACCGCAAATGAAGCAACTCGCCTATTGAATCGGGTAGTGACTCAAGAGGAAAGAATTTGAACGATAAAGATCTTAGGTACTTCAACTGTGACAAGATACAATTTGTGTTTCCCATGTTAAATGGAAAATAAGATCCCGACGAATTAATTTCAAGAAATGTTCTTGTGTGTTTCATTCTGTCACAAACTTCAACAAGTTTTGAGATTGGATAACTTCCTTGTGCAATACGTGACAAATGACGTGTTTTGATATCAATCTCAACATCATTCTTGAGCTCTTCAGCCCTGAAATAGAACTCTCCAGCAAAGATCATTGCCAAATCATGCATGAGATCATGCATCACAAATTCATCTTCATGAGTGCTGTGAGGTTGCAAAAACGATCTTGCAACTAATTCTTCAAAATATTCTTCACCAACTTCTTCCAGAGTCTTTCTTGGTACTGGTTGTAAAAAATTCTCCGCCATCCATAACAAGATCAACTCACTTTTAGATAACCCAAAATCCTTGGGATACAAGGAACAATAAACAAAGCACTTTTTTAAACATGAAGGTAGATAGTGATAACTAATTGTTAATGCTGGAACAACATTGATCTTGTCATGGGGAAACTCCCAAATCTCACTCTTCAATATCTGATTCCAATGCGTGACATCAGAATTTCCACCTAATATGCCTCCCAGGGCTCGTACTGCCAAGGGCAATCTGCCACACTTCTTGATGATATCTTTGCCGACTTCTTCAAGAGTTGGATTGATAGAGTCAGCAGAAAGATGTGCTTGTTTTAAAAACACCGACCAACAATCTTCCTCGGACAATAAACTCAGTTGGTACTGTAGTTTAGTAGTTGCCACCACAGAAGCCACCTTTTCACTACGGGTTGTTAGAAGAATTTTACTTGCATGATTTCCGTACTGAAAAGGTTTAAGAAGATGCTCCCATGTATCTTTTTGATCATGCCAGACATCATCTAGAACAACTAAGAATGTCTTTCCCATTAACGCTTCTTTCAAACGAGTTTGAAGTGAATCAAAATCATAAGTGTCAACAGAAGAAGCAGGATTTATTTTCTGAAGCATAGTCCTTGTAAGGCCAACAGGATCAAAATTTTCAGCAACACACACCCATGCCAGAGTATCAAATTTTTCCACCACTTCAGCATCACTGTAAACCAGTTGAGCCAGAGTAGTTTTTCCTATTCCACCCATACCCCAAATGGGGATCACAGTAACAGGTGATTCAGCATCACAAGTATCATCAACCAACAATTTGATTATCTCCTTCTTGTCTTTGTCCCGACCAAATATGTCAGAACTTACAACGAGAGATGTGGATGGAATTCTCCATGACATGTCCACCTTGGCAGTCTCCTTCAGACGAAGATAAGCTTTGCGTGCTACGGCAGTCTCTAGTGTTCGAACTATGTGTTCCAGGTCACGACTACCTTCAATATATGAATCAACAAGAGAAGAACAGTAAGAAGAGAAACCTGGATCCCTTGGAGGGGCAGTGGCAATTTTAGTGGAGAGTTCATCCAGGTAGTCGTCAGCAAAATAGAGAGCATCTTGGAGATCAACAAGCCACTTCTTGACTCTCTTGTCAGTGAACTGCTTCAGCTCAGCATCGTCAAGCACAGGAGCAACATCAAACAGACTTTTCTCCAACCTTTCAAGCAACTCTCTTGTAGAATCGTTTCCATTAAGGACAGAATCATGTTCAAGAATCTTGGACAGGTTGTCTAAAGCAGCATCAACAGAGGAAGAGAGGTAAGCTCCACCATAAAGTTTTGCAGCCATGATTGAATCTCAACTACAGCAGATGAGATGGGATCAGAACAAAGAAAGAAAGGTGATAGATGATGAAAGGATTTGCAGTTTGTAGTGTACTCTCTGGGTTATCTCAAACAGAAGCTAAGAGGAAAGTGTTTGCTTTGTGTGATAATGTCATAATGCTAATTTTTGTGTACGGCACAAAAAAAAATCAATGTTGAATTCAGAGCACAATTACGGAATTACCCATGAGGGTCACACGTTCTTTTTGGGATGAAAATAGAAAAGCATGGATGGTGTTGTGAAAGTCTAAAAGATAACTTCACTTTAGTGCTGCCTTCACATGTCGTCGTCTTTTTTTATTGGATTGAGGTGGAAACTTTCAACTTACATTGATTCTCAAAGATTTTTTTGTTTCTTTTATTGTTACTATTTAACTGTTCATTACCATTTAGTGGACAAACTTTGTTGTTATTCTATTAATTTAGTAGTTCAAGAACACAGCTGTGGTGCATTAGCAATTGGTAAACGAAAGAAAAAGTTTAGTGGATATAATTTTTTTTTTTGGTGACTGAATAAACAAGAAAGAAAACTACAGGGCACGATCCTGGCACTATCCTGTTGAATTACATGGTTTTTTTTTTTTGGTGTCAAGTTGAATTACATGGTTAAGCTCGAACGAAGGATCAGACCATTCCATATAATTTGATACTAAAAGTTTTAAAAATACTTTTAATATCTAATTCGATTTCATTTTACTTATAATGGTTTTTTAAATAGTTTCAAATTTACTGTCAATTTTTTTATAATTAAAATTTCGTTTTCAATTTTACATTTTTTATAGTCACAAAAAAATTTTACATTTTTTATATACCATCCACCATGATTAATACCTATAAAATGTGAAAATTACCTACAAAACGTGAAAATTTGATAAGGAGGTAATGTGACATCGGCGTGGAGAAAGAGACGAGAAGAGCACTCCGGTGACAAGAGTCCAGGGCTTTGTTACCAATGCTAAAACAACAATGTTTCAAAGATGTACCATTTTTACTTTTGTTTTGAAATTTGTACAAAATCATTTGGTAATAAGAAAATCATTAACTTTTACAACATAATTCGAAAAAGCAGGTAACTCCCCCTGTAAAAGCCCTTCTACAAAACAAGAGCTTTCTTTGCCAGTCCCTACTCTCTCTCTTTCTGTAGTACTCACCGATTTGGTTCTCTATGCGGCTGAACACGCTTCCAGTTTAGGAAGCAAACTTCTCCATGCACCAGCAATGTCGTTTGCTAGGCGTGCCTGACCTTTGGCGAATTCATGGAAAGCGATCCCCATATCTATTGTCTTCTGTTCTTGAAAACGCCCAATTTCTTCATTCATTAGTCTGACAATCGACTCGAATGTCTTTGTGGCCTGTTCGCTTTCTGCCTTCAACTGCAGAGCAAAATCGTGTCAGCCATGCTAAACAAACTGTTGATTATAATTTCTTAATTGAAAATTTGCCAATAACATGCAAAACTTGCCTCATTATATTCACGCTCAGCTTCTGCCAGTTTTTCAGACCGATGCAACCTTTGCCTTTCACTGCATTTCAGACAATAAAGAATCAATAAATAAAAGCTTATACATACAACAATGCAAGACACAAACAAGGCTCATTTGCTTCACAGACATAGACATGAGTTATAGTTAGTATTAAGGGACCTTATTCAACCAATCATGAAATGCTAATTTAGCCACAAAAGAATGCCACACAAAAAAGTAATTAACTTTTTGTAATACAAAATAAAACAGGAAAATAATAAAAACAGAGAATCAGGAATTTACAGTTCAATCTCCTTCAGCTTCACTGTTTCAGCCAGCTGACATTGCTTCCGGAAGGCATTGGCCCTCTCTGCTATTGTTGCCTGTTTCAGAAGAATATTAGATTGAAAAATATGATAAAATAATCCCTTTTACTCCATTTTAACCAGATTTGACAAGTTTGTAATTAAATAATGAATGAGAACAAATTTGGCCTACCTTAATAGATTGCACAGCCCGGACATAATCTTTTAAAGGTTCTTCAAAATTCATCAAGATCTGATGGGCCTGCATGAGAGAGTCAGATTAGGATTATTCTTTTCACCTTTTACTTCTATCATGCATACCCTTTTTGCAAGTGTATATATAATTATTTAGTAAGATATTGTGTATGTATACCACTCAAACTTACCTCCTTTTGCAGCTTAGTAGATAAAATCTCTGACTTAATCCCAAGTTCAGAAAAAGCTTTGCCAAGAGAATTTCCTTCAGAGGCACCAAGAAGTTTTACCGCTTTCCCAAAATCTGACAGTGATTGTCCCAACTCTGCTTGAGCATTATCAAGTTCAGAGAATTGCTCGGGTCAATGAAACATAAAACAGAAGCAGGAAAGCGTAGAATACAGAGGACGAAAGATATAGAAGGCAGTAATAGAAACCAAGGTAAAACATTAAATTAAATTATCACCTCGATGCCTTTTCACAAGACGATATGCATGCTTTTGAGCTTCAGCCAAGTGGTTTTCAAGCTCGAAGATGTAGTGTTTCAGCTTTTCATAGTCGGGATCTGATTCTTCCACTGGCTTCTCTTTCCCAAGGACAACATCACTCACTTTAGATTGCACATCCTGTCAATGTTCACATAACATAAGCAATAGGAAATCAGGAAGACATGGACAAACAGTAAGCCCACCCAGACAGGAATGCAAATGTCTCAACAGAAAAAATGCAATATACTGTTTACAATGCAGGTATTCATAGAGATGGCTTCTCGAATATGCATTAATAGCATTCATTACAAAAGTAATAAGAGAAGTAAATCGGATCTAACCTTAAAAATCTGCATCAAATCAGATGGCTTCTTGAATATGCCAGTCTCTTGGGCCCTCAATCTTTCCATTGTCTGCATAGCATGTTGAATTAAATCAGCTTAAAATAGGTCTTATTTTACTCTTAAAACCTAAAAGCCATGTGAGAAAAGGAGTAGAACTAGAACACTTTTATTATAAATACGACCGATAGGTGTTCATGGGAAAGAACGCTGACAACAGAAGTCTTATAAAATATACATCCCACAATAAGCAAAATGTACTGTGATTGTATTTGTATGTATGGTAGCAGGCATTTGAGAGTGAACGAAAGCTAACCACATCTAGAATATATAAAGCTGCATGAAGGAATAAAATAGTTTATAGAGGATGAGGTGTCACCTCTTCTTCTGCCTGCAAAAACAACCTCAGGTCCTCACTTTGTTGAAGTTCATGATGTGATGCTATCCTATTTACAAATAGGTCCAATGCTTGCCGCCTCATCTCAATAAATTCAGCACTGAAACGGAATTTCTCTGCAGTAATAAAACAGAACATGTGGAACTTGAGAAAACCTTCAGAATGCACATTCAACAGGAATGACCAAGTCTCCATTGAATTAAGTGATGATCATGATCATCAAACTGTCCTTATGACAACCACAGTTATTTACTAGAATATATTCCAAACAGAGAACCAATCCATACTAATGCTCAGGGCAGCTAAGCTCAACCGGAAATCAGAAAAATCTAGACAATATGTGAAGTATATGACAGGGACCTTCAACTAAATCATTGAACACAACATTTTTTTTAAAGGATGGGGTTTTAAGTAATTAACTTCTGAAAATTAATATAAACAAGAAGATGATGCACGTTAAAGCATCAAACTAAAGATGTCATAAGCTCTCCAATGGCAATAGGTAGTTTAAACTTCAAATCATTATTAAACATGCAATAAGATTCTGCTTAGATGTTACCTACAGCACTTTTCTCTGGAAGAGGGGGAATGAAAATTCCTTTATACTTTTCAAAAAGACGATCGCGTAACCACACAAAGTCACTGTAACGCCGGATAACAATCTTCTCAGGCCCCTGGTACTCTGGAAAATTCGTCTGTCAAACCAATTTATGGAAGTCAGATCATGAAATAACAGATGCTTATAGTTACAAATCTCCCTGAACCCAATATATCTCATAAGAAAAATGCCTCGTGTTCCATAATTCATACCAACTATTAATCACAGCCAATGCCTAAATGTACATAGCTTTTCACTAAATTAGTGACAGCAGAATCCAAACCTAAACTGCATTTCAACAATACATATACACATCCATTGCAGTTCTAGAAGTTCATCAGAAAACGTTATTTAACTCCATATACTTAGCTCAAACAGAAGATATCCTCAACAAATCCAACCAAACCATGATCCCTAATGCATCAAACATTCAAACATCAAAACCCCCTAAACTGAACTCTTCACTCATCATCCAAAACAATATCATAATAAATAAATTACTCAAACAAAAACAACGATTCAACGTGATCCGTATTCCACTACACTACACTCCTCAACCATATGCTTAGTTCAATCGCAATTTTAGCTAGCTAGCTCCATCTTTGCGGAATCTCATCAAAAATGGAAGCTCGATTCCGAATCAACAATAACAATAATAATAATAATAATTAAATAAACATATATACTTTGGTGATGACGCGATATGAGATATAGGCTTGGACGCCATTGCCGAGCTTAACGGGATCGGTGACGGAGACGGAGAGGAACGGCGTAGAAGATGACGGAGATCTAGGGCTCTGTGACGAAGCAGCAGCGGCGACTCCACTTCTCTGATGTTGCTGCTGCTGTTCCAAATCGTACGGTGCCGTCGACATTTTTCAATCCAAAATTAACAGCATAACAAAACAAATTCTCAAATCAGAAGCGAAAAAGAAGAAGATCGTAGTAGTAGTAGTTGAAATTTGTTATGTTGGAGTGTTTAGAAGCGATGGCAAAGTTGTAATTACTAGTGGATTCATGGGAGATTATGAGAACGAGTTGAGCTGAGTTGGGAGTTGGGGATTCGTATTCGGTGGTGAGTTTTGGGGTGACCGAGTTGGACCAATCAGGTTGAAGCTCTGACGTGTGTGTTTCCGAGATGTCAAAAGAAAGATTTTTTGAGTTATGAATAATAATTCATATAAATTTTGAATAATAATTTAATTATTAATTCTTTAATGATTTTCTAACGTTGATTTTATAGTACTATTTTTTTATTAATTAATATTTCTTTTCGATAATAATAATAACACCATGTTATAAAATATTTTAGAATAAAAATAGTATCAGATGATCAATAAAAATTACTTAAACAGTAAAAACTAATTATTCGAAAAAATAAAAAATAAAATCTTTAAAATAATAGATAATAGATTATTTAAAATAGTATATAAAAGAGAATTAATTATTATTGTTTGAGAAACTATTCGATACGTATAATTTCTATTAAAATAAATATATCTCATCATTACAATTTTAAAGCTTAATTTGAGATGTTAATCTTTAGAGAGGACTAAATTAACCTACATGACTATTTAATTATTACCCTAAAATTTTTATTAATATTCCAAGGCATCAGAAACAACAACACAATTAGATATTAAGGATAAACTATATCATTATAAAAGCAATGTCAACTTAAAAGATATACAAATGAACCATGCCAAGCATAAAATAAAAAATGGTAACTTATGAAAGAATATAGTTTTATATTATTTATTTTTTTACTATTTATCTTCAAAATATCATAATTCTGAGATAATATCATGATAATATTTTGTAAATAAGAAATCAGTTAATAATTTAATAATAACATGATAATGTTTAAGTAAAGAAAAATTCATTATATTGAAAATAATAAATAACAAATAATTAATATTAGATAAATATTTTTAAACAAGTAATTTATAAAATAGAAAAATAATTATCAGTTACTGTCTATTATGTTAAATTATGAATTAAATTTAACATCTAAAAAAATAACAATTAAGAATTTAAGATAGCTGTTTGAAAATTTAAACTTAGTTTAAAATAATATAATATAATTATATAGATAATATTGTAATTGTAATAACAATATATTAGAGAAATCTTAAAAACTAATTTTTTTAATGAATATTAGACAATTCTTTTTTAAAGATATATTAGAGAAAATGGTGGAACTCAAATCTCTATTAAATAAGGAATACAAATACTATTTGAATTACCGGACAATATTTTATTTTTATACTATTAACATATAAGTTTCTTTAGTGTTCGAAAGAAGATTAGTTATAGGCATAGCTTGAAACATTAAAATAAAAAAAATTAAAAAAAACTTAAAAGTATTTATACAGAATGAAAAATAATAATAATAACCTAAATGAAAGTTATTAGCATAGTCTGTGACACTATTTTTCTGGGCCTAAAAACATTTAAACAAAGGAGATTTGAGAAAGTCAAATGGAGAGATTTGAGGAGATTTATATACCGTAGTGATCAGAGGTTTTTCAAAAGTGTGTGCTTCAACCTCAGAATGAAAGGCAAGTAATAATGTTGATGAAGAAGAAGGAAGGATGGAAAGAATTGTGATTGAAACTGTGAGGTTCACGTGGACAATCAAGAACTACTCCAAATTGAATTGCAACGACAAGCTGTACTCGGAGACATTCTTAGTTGAAAATCATCCATAGTAATATATTTATTTATACATTTTTTCCATAAATTTTCATCTCACAAAAATATCCAGACAAGAGGTGAAAGAGTTCGACACAAAAACATAAAAATAAAAGTGACAATAATCTATCTCTTTGATTTAACTTGATCTTAGGCGGATACTTCTGTATCCAAGAGGAGAAGGGTACATAACAAAGCGCTTGTCAATGTATATGTGTGTTGGCGACACTTTCTGCTACACCAAACCGACTCGCTTTTCATTTACTGTCCTTGATCAGCTTCACCACTGCAACTGGAAACTAGGTACTTTCCAAGTTACACTACTACTGTCAATCCAATTGAAAACCATGTTTGCATTATATTTCTTTTAATAAAAATAGAAGATACAAAAAATAATACAAATAATATTAATTTCTTAGTTTATTGTCTCGCTGGTTTAGAATAATGTTTGGTTTAAAGTTGTGTCCATAAATAAAGAGATAAATTCTAACCAATTGTCTCAAATTATCTTTTTTTATTTGATTTTTTCTTTTTCTGTCGATCATCCTTTAAAACATCGCGTCCTTCATTGACTCTTGTAATTTCATTCTCTTAAAAAGACAAACTAAGGGAGAGAAAATTGAGTTTTTGTAATGATTGAAGGACAAGAAACTCTTTAAAATAGTGTCATCTTGCAAATATCAACTTGTCTTCCAATTACTGTCACGATTCTATTTTCTCTTATTTGGTCTCTCTTTTTAAAAAAAATGAAGTCACAAGAGTCATTAGAGAATGATGCAGCATTATTTTAAAGGATATTCAACTAAGAATAAGAAAAAAAATATCAAGTGAGAAGAGTAACAAGTAACCTACCCTAATTGGTTAAATTTCACTTAATAACAAACAGAATTTTAAGTATTCTACAAAATTATGTGTTATTACAACAATTTTAGTCATTAAAATCTCTCTCTATATATATCTTCACTCCTGCCAGGGACCCGGTATGAATACAACCGCAAAAAACTTCATTCCTTTCCTCACTCGTGGTTCATAACTTTAGCTGACCTTCATAACCCTAACAATGGCTATATTGTGAATGACACTTGCATTATTGTTGCTGAGGTTTCTGTGAAGAACAATTCTACTGATTATAATCACTTGATTAAGGGTATGATGTCTGAGTTAGTGGATTTCAGGGGTCTGTGCAAAATTGAAAAAAGATTTGTTCAACTATTAGAGGAAGCATGTTCGAATCACCCTACTCTTATTCAAATTCAACAAAATAGGAACAGGACTCAGATGTTCATTGGATGGTCATTCACAGCTTTAGGAAGAGTTTTATATTTTCTTAACACCAAAAGGTTGGAGGACATGAATGATGATGCATGTAATAAACTTCAGAATCTATGGGATGAACTTAACACCTTCGGATTTGATGATTTGAGTTGGTTGGAGCTTCACGTTCTAGATGCATTATCTTTGAGAAACCAAATAGAGCTGGATCTTCAAGTAGCTAAAATGGAATTGGTAAAGAGAGATTTAGATGATAATTTTTTGGTAATGTTTTGTTTGACTAAATTTAACCAAGTCATTTATATTTATGCTAAATATAATATTATTTTGATGTCAAATAGTATAAAAGTTAGGATAATGCTATTTGAACAAGTGGTTTTGGCCAACCAAGTGCAACCAAGTGATTTATTTCTATGCTAAATAGAATATTATTTTGGTGTCAAATAATATAAAAAAGTACACCTAAATAAAATTCTATTCTACATCAAAATTGTCTTCTATTTAACATAGAAATAAATCACTTGGATGCACTTGATTGGCCAAAACCACTTGTTCACATAGAATTATTGTAAAAGTTATATCTAGATAAAATTTTATTTGACATAAAAATAGTTTTTTATTTAGTATAGAAATAAATGACTTGGTTGGACTTGGTTGCCAAAACCATTTAAGAATTATTATTGTTTTTTAACTAATTTTTTTTTTAAAAAAGATTATTTTATTGTCTTAGCTTGTTGAAGTGGATATGTGTCTATATATTATACACTTTTTATAAATCTTCTTTTCCACACAATTAATAATATTTAAAAGTATGACTAATAAGAATATAATACTGTTGGACTATTGACTAAAAATATTAGTCAATTAAAATTATTGGTTTTTTAAATTTTTCTTAAAAAATCAGTTGTTATTTGCCATCTCAAAAAGTTACACTTTTAACAAATTAAATGGATTTTAAAAGACGCAAATACAAAATACTCCAAAAATATACCCTATTTAACAATTGGTTTATTTTATTGAACAAAACATATCTTTAAAATTTAAAATATTTTGTCATTTATAATTTTGGATGTTAGTATACATAAAAAGAGTTCTTATGACAATAGTCATACTCATGTATAGATATATATGACCATGAGTTTTTATTGTTACTCAGCCAAGGGCAGCAAATGGAGGAATAATAGAGAGACTATTTAAAGGCCTTATAACGTGCTTCAAAATGAAAGAGCGGTTGTCAGATCCTGTGCTCAAGTTAACAGGCAAGCAATACTTTATTAGATTTCTATTCTTTTAAAAAAAAATATTGAGGTTTTTGTTGCTGGACCATAAATGTATCCAAGCTTCATGTTTATAAATGTGAGATTGGATAAAATGATAAGTAGCAAGTGTGAGGAATTTGACGAATTATTAGTCTCGCATCATAAGAGAGGAAAAAAAAAGGTTAAATAGGAGACTTTTAATATAACGTCTTAAAGTTTTAATTTGTAGGTCGCCATTTTTTTTAGACTTTATCTAAGGTGGATTTGATTTATGGTGGATCAGATAGAATATTTTCAAATGAGTAGTTGAGAGTAATTGTGATTTTATAATAAATAATAAAAATAAAATATAAAAAAATTTCAATCACTCATTTAAAAATATTCCATTTGGTCCACCATAAACTTAGTTCATTATAGACTTATCTATTTTCTAATGCATTTTTTTTATTGTTGGTTTTTTATCAGACTTTCCTTACTTGTCAAGAATGAACGAAAATGGAAAATTTTTCAATAGGGAGTTGTGAAAGAGAAAGTAATCACCAAGCGAGCTCATGAACTAGCTCAAACTTAACTTGTTTAGAGTTCGATAAAATGAGTTCGTGAATTGGTGAATTGAGTTTGGATAAATTCAATTCATTAGCTCCTAAGCGAGCTTACGAATTTTCGATGAGCCAAATTTAAACTTAAGTAATATGCTCAATTATTAATGAGTTGAACCTTGACACAAGTTCAATTTTTATAAGTCGAACTAGAGCTGGTTCCGCTCAACTTACTTCCGCCCTACCAATTACTCCTTGACTTGGTGCTTTCGAACAAGTGCGCGCAATTCTTCTTCATTAATTAGGTTGACTTTTAACCACAGAAATGGAGTTTGATGAAGAAGGGATGGTTGAAATTTCCACTTATGATGTTGGGAGGTACAAATGGACCATTAAAAATTTCTCTAAATTGTATCATCAGTGCAAGGATCGGAAGCTGTTCTCCCAGAAATTCTTCGTTGGCATCCACTCGTGGTATAGTACTTTAAATTAATTAAATGAACTCTTTTAATTTATATCATGCAATAATATTATTATCTAATAACTATATATGTTTAACGAGCCTTCATGTGTTGTTACTATTAATCCTTTTTTTTTTCTTTCTTTCTGGATTCGGTTTTAGGCGAATTCTTCTGCGTACAGAATATAGAGATGATCATAATCAATATTACTTGACTATTAATTTGTGTCCTGGAGGAGATAACGATAATGCTGCTTTACATGATTCGTGCTGGGACTGGTGCAATAAAATTAAGTACACAATTTCTATCTTTAATCAGTTGGATCGAAACATGAAGAAAACACTTGGTACGTACTTTCTACATTATTATTTTTGGAGTTTTTATTAATATTTTTTGTGTACATAGTTTATTGTTAACTGTGATTATTTTTTATAATATATAATTTACAATCTCACAAAAATTCTTAAAAGATGAATATGAGACGATTCAAAAAATCACTTCTGGATGAATATATGTACCGAAAACTGACATAAAGGTATCTGTATATGATCTTCATTCTTCAACAATTCAAGATGTATCTGCATGGTTCCTTAACCATTTACTACAACTTGAATGTCTTTAACTTATTTGATCAACCTTTGAACAACTTTAACCAACTATCATTCTTCAAATTTCTACCGGTAGTGTAACCTCAATTTGATCATCTTGAATCTATATTTGATATCTTCATTTCGATTTGTTCAATTTACGAGATGAAATTTTCATTAATTCTAATGGTTATTTTGTTACAAAATCTATCACGTATATAACAGTCATTGTTTTTATGAATTTAATTCTCATATAACATCAATTTTGTATATGATTTTGACAGGGACTACTTATCAATACTGTGATGAATTTCTTCCATGCGGTCGTCGCAAATTTTGGATGACATTTGATAAGTTTTACAACCCTAACAATGGGTTTCTTGTGAATGATACTTGCATTGTTGTTGCCGAGGTTTTGAATATGAATGGGCCAGGCTTGTATGAGAGTTTGATTAGGGGTATGCTCTGGGTGCCTTCACTTGCAACTATTAGTTCAGTGGATTTCAAGGGTTTATGCAAAATAGAAAAGCATTTTGTTCAACTATTGGGGGAGCTATTTTTGACTCATCGGAAGAGTAAAAGGAGTCAAAAGTATATTGAATGGTCGTTCACAGCATTGGAAAGAGTTTTGCATTTTCTTAAGACTAATAGTGTAAAGGATATGAATGATGATGCTTGTAAAGAGCTTCAGATTTTATGGGAGGAGCTTAAAACTTTTGGATTTGATGAGTTGAGTTGGATAAACTTTGATCTTTGATTTTTGTTGAGTATGGGGAATTATTAGGAATTTAGGATCAACGGCTGAAGTTATTAGGACTTTCTGGTGCATTTTAATTAAGTATTCTTTATTTTGAAAATATTTTTAAAGTATTTAATTTTAGATTTAATATTTAAAGACGATGCAATTTAGATTTTTGGATAAAAATATGTATTTAAGATTTGGAAATTTTTTTTTTTTTTCGATCATTGGTACAACTTGACTTAAAAAGGAGAGATGAAAACAAACACTCGCGTATCCATTTTGGCATTGCCATCAAGAATACGCGGGAGCTCAAAGTTCTAAATGCAATAATTAAATCTAATACCATAACATTCAAATGACACCTCTCATTACTCTTGACTTCACTTTCCAAACTCATCCTGCGTGCATGAGAATTCTCTCTCCCATCTCATGCATTCTTTCTCTTTATTTTACCTTGCTTCATCATTATTGTGGTATTGTACTCACATCTCTTCCTTGCTTGTTGCTAGTGTCTCCTAATTTTTCCTGAACTTGTAATTACTCTCATAAACATAGCTTAGCTGTATATTTATAAATAGGTCATTATGTTGTCTTGCTTTGTTTCTTGTGAATCTTTGATTCCACCCTACATCCTTTTTGTCTTTAAATAACTCCACTATCTCTTTATTATCAAACATCATGGTCAGTGTTATAAAATTGAAGCTATAGTCGAAGCTATAGTAGAACTAAAGCTATATAAAAGAGAATTAAGAAAAGGAAGAGAGAGAAAGCTGTAGAGAGCAAGTATTAGAAATTCTTATTGATTTCTGGATATGAAAAACTTATGAAATCATAGCCCTATTTATAGTAAAAGATTTACTATTACATGAAAAGGAATGAACGGCTATGATTCATTTACTATGCAACACAGTAACTTGATTAGGAATGGACGGCCATGATTTATTGGGTTACTATGCGACATAGTGCCGCATAGTAACCGGCGGCTCAATAATTCATAACACTCCCCCTTGGACGTCCATTACGGATATGCCTCATTAAAAACCTCGTCAAGAAAAACCCTGTGG
>JASCZI010121720.1:7427-22356 GCA_036250425.1 Stylosanthes scabra | reverse complement strand
GGAAGAGGTTAGAAGATCATTTCTCATCTCAGATTAGGGCTAAGATAATGCAACTGAAGAACAAGCTTAGTAGTGTGAAGATCGGAAACTCTGTAACTGAGTATGTTCTGGAAATCAAAGCCACAATTAATGCGTTAGCGTCAGTAGGAGAACCTGTTCGTGAGAGTGACCACATAAACACAATGTTGCATGGTTTAACGGAGGAGTATGCTCCGCTGATTACTGCAGTAGTGTCGAGACCTACCAGTATCTCAGTTGGGGAGTTGGAAGCACTTTTGCTAGCTCATGAGAGCATGATGGAGCGATTCAGGAAACCAGATTAGTTTGTTCAAGCAAATGTAGCTCAGTACAATGGAGCAGGAGGATTTAGAGGTTCTCGTGATGATTCAAGAGGCAGAGGTGGAGGTCAATCCATGAGAGGAGGTTTTCCTCAGAATGGAGGCCGATTTGATAACAATTTCAGATCTGGTGATAATATGTCAAGATCTAACAATAACAGCGGTGACCGAAAGTTTGGTGATGGAAATTACAGACCGAGGTGTCAAGTGTGTGGAAAGCTTGGCCATACAGCCTTGAGGTGCTGGCACAGATTTGATTCTGATTATGAACCAGAGAACTATAATCAGAAGGCAAACAATGCTGCTTCAGGTGTGCAGAATTCTCAAGCAAATGTAAGCAATGTGATGGCCACACCAGCTGCAGTGTATGATCAGAATTGGTATCCTGATAGTGGAGCAACTCATCATATGACACCAGATCCTCAAAATGTGGCAGAAGCTGAGAAGTATAATGGATCAGATCAAGTAGTGATAGGAAATGGCTCAGGTTTGCAAATCAACTCTATTGGAAATTCTTATTTCAAAAATGATTTGAGTTCTAAGCAATTTTTATTAACCAAGTTGTTGCATGTGCCTGAATTGACTAAGAATCTGCTAAGTGTGCATAAATTCTGCTGTGATAATGCAGTATTTTTTTAGTTTCATGCTGATAAGTGTTGTGTGAAATCTCAAGGAACTAAAGAGTTGATTCTGCAAGGAGATGTTGAGAAAGGGATGTATAAGTTTGAGAATTTCGTTCCTGTATTAATAAGCCCTGTTGCTTTTAGTTCTGTTGTAGATAGGGCAGATTTGTTTCATTTGTGGCATGCCAGATTAGGCCATGCATCAAATAGAGTAGTTGATGTTGTTTTGAAGTCTTGTAAGCTTTCCTTCAATAAGAATAAATCTGTATGTACTGCTTGTAGTGTAGGGAAGTCTCATCAACTTCCATTTCCTATCTCAAAGACAGTGTACACAGAACCATTGCAATTGATTTACTCAGACATTTGGGGGCCTGCCCCTCTTGCTGACAGATATGGTCACTATTATTTTGTGAATTTCATTGATGCCTACTCTAAATACACTTGGTTATATTTGCTTAGAAATCGGTCTCAACTCAAATCAGTTTTTCAAAATTTCCAATCCATGGTTGAATTGCAATTGAATGCTAAGATTAAGATTTTTCAATCTGACAATGCTGCTGAGTATGTTGGATTATCAAAGATTTTTCAGGAGAAAGGAATTGTGCACAGGTTTTCATGTCCTCATGTTCATCAGCAAAATGGTAGTGCAGAGAGGAAACATAGGCATGTTGTTGAAATGGGATTAACCATGCTTGCTGATGCTGGGATGTCTAAATCTTATTGGAGTGATGCCTTCATTACAGCAGCTCAGGTTATTATTGTGCTCCCTACTCCAGTTTTGAATGATGTGTCTCCTCATGAGGTGTTGTTTGACGAGAAGCCTGCTTATGAAAGCCTAAAGGTTTTTGGTTGTCTTTGTTCCCCTCATTTGAGGCCCTGCAACAAGCACAAGCTAGACTTTAGATTTGCTCCCTCTGTATTTTTGGGATATGCTACTTCTCATAAAGGCTAATGCCTTACACAAGATGGAAAGGTGGTAATAACAAGGCATGTGGTGTTTGATGAGCATCATTTTCCTTTCAGAGATGGCTTGTTTCTGAAGACAGCAGCTTTTCTTGAGTCCCCAGTTCCAGTTTTTGCTCCAGTAATACCACTTCTTCCTAAGGTGTCATCAAAAGCACCTCCTCAGTTGTCTTCCCCCTCCTCTCAGATTCAACAAAATCCTTCTCAACCACTTATTTCACCTTCTCATCTCAGTTCTATACCTTCTTTCTCGTCTCAAGAGGGTGGTTCTACTGTTGCCACACCTTCTTCTCTTTCTTTAGCACCCTCTACGCAACCAATTCCAATTCCCATCTCTGACTTTGAGGTTGAATTACCTCCTCATCATGAGCCACAACCAATGTTGAACTCTCATCCTATGGTGACAAGGAGCAAGACTGGCCGGTTACCACCTCCAAGAGCATTTCATGCATCTGTGGAGCCTAAATCTGTGAAGGAAGCTTTATTGAATCCCAAGTGGAAAGAAGCAATGGATGCTGAGTTTGATGCTTTAATTAAGAACGAAACCTGGAAGCTTGTGCCCTTACCAGTTGATAGAGAGGCCATTGGGAGCAAGTGGGTCTTTCGGGTAAAGTATAATTCTGATGGTTCCTTGCAGAAGTATAAAGCTAGATTGGTGGCTCAAGGGTTCTCTCAAAGAGCTGGTTCTGACTTTACTGAAACTTATAGCCCAGTGGTGAAACCTACATCTATTAGAATTATACTCACAATTGCTTTGGCTAATGCTTGGCCAATTAGACAAATGGATGTTTTCTTCATGGGGATTTAATTGAAGATGTTTACATGAGACAACCTCAAGGATATTCTATTGGGGGTTCGAATATGGTATGCAAGCTCACTAAAGCATTGTATGGGCTGAAGCAAGCCCCTAGGGCCTGGTATCATAAGCTGTCACTGCATTAAACCATCTTGATTTCAATGCAACTAAATCTAATGTTTCTGTATTTACCAGATTTAGGGATAAACAAGTTATATTTGT
This sequence comes from Stylosanthes scabra, assembly GCA_036250425.1. Taxonomy (NCBI): domain Eukaryota; kingdom Viridiplantae; phylum Streptophyta; class Magnoliopsida; order Fabales; family Fabaceae; genus Stylosanthes; species Stylosanthes scabra. Next base: position 19,414 of record JASCZI010121720.1, on the reverse strand, counting down.
ACTTGTCTATGTGGATGATGTTGTTATAACAGGAACTTCAGAGGGTGAGATTTCTAATGTCATAAAGCAGCTGAACAACAAGTTTGCCTTGAAAGACATGGGGTATCTACATTATTTCTTGGGAATTCAGGTGAACAAGACTGCAACAGGAGGTTTGTTGCTGAGTCAAGAGAAGTATTGTAAGGACTTGTTAGCAAAAGTAGGTATGTTAGGGTGCAAACCGTGTGTCACACCTCCTCCTACTTCAGTAAAGCTCTCTGCCACAGGAGGACCAGAATTTGAGGAGCCTTCTTTATATAGATCAGTAGTTGGAAGTTTGCAGTACCTTACTGTGACCAGGCCTGAGCTATCCTATTGTGTTAGTAAGGTCTCGCAATTTATGGAAAATCCTCTTGAGTCACATTGGAAGTTAGTTAAGAGAATATTGCAGTATGTAAGTGGGACAGTTAAGCATGGCTTGTTGCTTGAGAAGAGTAGCTCCTTAGAGATTCATGGCTATAGTGATTCTGATTGGGCAGGGGATCCAAATGATAGAAAGTCTACTAGTGGTATGTGTGTATTTTTTGGTGATAATCTAGTCTCTTGGTCCTCTAAGAAGCAAGGAGTGGTTGCAAGGTCAAGTACTGAAGCTGAGTACCGTGCCTTGGCAGATCTAGTTGCTGAGCTTATTTGGATTAAGAATCTCATGATTGAGCTGCGTTATCCACTCGCAGCTGCACCTATGATGTACTATGATAATTTGAGTTCTGTTTTGTTGGCAACAAATCCTATTCTCCATGTCAAGTCAAAACACTTTGAGACTGATCTCCATTTTGTCCGGGATTATGTAACTCAGAAAGTAGTTCAGGTCAATCATGTGCCAGGGTTTGATCAATTGGCTGATGTACTCAACAAAGCACTACCAGCTTTAGCTTTTATAAATGCAAGGAATAAGCTTCGAGTTGTTCAGCTTGAAGAAGAAACCAATGTGGAAAAATCAGCAATTGGCAGGGATGATAATAGCAGAGTTTCAGAGTTAGATGAAATCATTAGCAAAGAAGAAAGTAGGGTGCATGATAGAGTGCATAGTGTGTGAGGTGTGATCTCTGAGTTAGTTAGGATATTAGTTTGAGTTAGTTAGAAAGTTAGCTGAGCTGGCAAGTTGGTTAGCATTAGCTTAAGACTCTATAAATAGTGGTCTCTGTTCTTAGCTGTAACTAACTTTCATTTTACACACTTCACAGTAATAACAAGCTCTTCTCTCTTCTCTCTTCTCTTTCTCTTTTCTCTAAGCTTCCTTTACTCTTCAACTGAGCCTGATACCTTTCAAGTACAATAATAGGTCAAGAAATTAAAATACTTATTTTTAATTAGCAATAAGAAAAAGTTACAAACCAAAAGCTGTAAATTACTTATTCCCTAATCACCTAAAGAAAAAAAAATACTTATTCTCTAGAAATAAATGTAATAATATCCTAAAAGATCTTTGTGAACAAATTGTTCTCCTTGTCTTTGTCGTTCTTTTCATTCATTAACCAAGCAAGTTTCACTTCCTTATGTTTTATGGCTATGAATACTTCTCTTTTATCTTTGCTTAACAAAAGTCGAGTTACAAACATATAAATTTCACTAAAAGGATCTAAACCCGGTATAGCATCCAATTGCTCTATTGCCTTATCGATACTAGGTTCAAAATTATCATTCTTATTATTAGAGCTCTGATAAACCCTATTTCGATGGGTCATTTCATACCATAAATTGACTAATTGTCAACCTTTTACCACTTAAATACATGAGAAATAAGCATGTTTGCATTTAATCGTTCCTTAGGGCTGTAAATGTATTTATCTGCTATTTTAGCCAAATTTTACTATGTTTTAAACTGTTTCCCATTCCGCACGATGCTTTGATGTGTGCATTCAAGTGTTTCAGGCTTTAACAGGTAAAGTTTGGAGCGGAAGTGGCTAAAGAGAGCGCGAGGAACGAGAAGATCGCAAAGAAAAGCTTGAAGGCCAAATTCAGGGCCTATGCGTGCGCACCAAAGGGACCTATGCGTACGCATTGCCATGCCTTGGGCGTCACGTCCTAGTTGGAACCGGACCATATGCGTACACACCAAAAGGGCCTATGCGTACACACCAGTGGCCATTTGTGCTTATAAATAGAGGAAGCCTTCACCATTTTTGGGGAGCCCAATTCACCATTTCATTAGTTTAGTTTAGGGTTTCATTAGTTTTCTTTGTCCATTTTCACTAGTCAAACAATTTACTATATTTATTTTTTGTTTTGCATATTGTTACTCTGTCAACTTTATTTTCAAATTATTCAATATTATTGCCGTTATGTTGCCCAATTTTTATTATGTCTTACTGTTATGTTGCCCGTTTAAATTCCGCAATTATGATTTCCGTAGATAGCGAGTAGTGACCATAGTGACTCGGCTATGGAGTGAAATGTGCGAATGATCTTAGCTGCCGATCCCTAAGGGCAACAGATGGGAGGAACAGAGTTAATTTCAATGCCGTATGGGGACCTTAAATAAGACAGACTCAATTCGGTGCAAAATCCACTACTGGTGAGTTCTTCCTGGTGACGCGGGATTTACTCAAGTTCTGTTAAGACCTATGTCTCATGCTGTTGTGTATGCCTAAGACATTCGGATAGGGGTTAACTCCGCCACCCTGTGGTGGTTAGTTTCCTTTAGGTGATAGTCTATCCAATCTGGGATCGGCAGTGCTCATAGGGACGTACAGTATTTCAAGCCATAGCCGGGCACTCTTTAATTCACTGCTATTTTAATCTTTTTACTTGTGCTCAGTTCTGAATAACAACTTGCAACCAACTCCGATATATTCTCAACCAAAGACAAACCTCTGTTTCTGCTTCCTAGGGAGAACGACCCGAGTCCAGTACTCGGTATTTTCAAACTTGGTTGCATCTCTGTGACACCTTTTAACTAAATTTGGCACGGTTCCCTTGACATCGGTTCGGAGCTATCTGCAATGAAACTCCGCTTTTTCGGACCGATCTTGGGGGCGCCTGTCAAATTTTTTGGCGCCGTTGCCGAGGAAGCAGAAATGTGTGTCTGTTTTTGGTTGATTGTGAATACTGTAAATATGATAGTCGTTTGAATTTTCTTTAGTAGTTTTCTTTTTTTTCTTTATGAATTGTTATTTGCATGTTAAGATTGCATTCGAACCCTGGCTTGTTGTTGTTCGATCCTGAAATTGAACGAACTTTACGCCGAGCAAGGCAAGCCAGACGCCGAGCTGAACTTGCGAGGCTGGCATCAGATAACAATCCTTTTGATTGGTCTAATTCTAATTCTTACTTTGATACTCAAACTACTTCTTCTGATACAGGTACCTTCACCATGGGTGAAAGACTTACTCTCAAGCAAATCGACGGGGCAAGCACTACGTTTGATAACCAGCCCAACCAATTTCCCGAACTCAATGCAAACTTCGAACTCAAATCTAGTCTGATAAATCTTCTTCCTAAGTTCTATGGTAAGCCAGCGAAGACCCGATTAAGCATATCAAGGATTTTGAAGTCATCTGCGCCACCACGAGAAGGATCGGTGGTGACAAAGATGCTGTTAAAGCATTCGCTTTACCGTTTTTTCTAGATGATAGAGCGAAGGACTGGTACCACACTCTGCCTGCCGAAGTATCTTCTGATTGGGCATTATTTAAGAAGAGATTCTTGGAAAAATACTTCCCACCCTTTAAAACAAATGTCATCCGCAAGGAAATCTCAGGAATTGCTCAGCTTCATCGGGAAACTCTGCACGAATACTATGAGAGATTCAAGAAGTTCCTCTCTTCGTGCCCCCATCACTCTATCTTAGATTTCCTGCTTATTAACTATTTCTATGAGGGACTGACACCCACTGATAAGGCAATGATTAACGCCTCAAGTGGAGGAACTTTAATGAACAAGACGCCGGAAGAAGTGTGGGAACTGATTGAGACTGTGGCTGATGCCAACCAACATTTTAACCGAAGGGCCACCAGTAAGGGCGTATATGAGGTTGCACCTTCTGACTCGACTATTTTGGCTAAGTCTTTGGTAGATATTGCTGCAATGCTCAAGGAAATTAAAGAAGGGCATCAAGTGACTCCAGCTCTCTTGAAGCGACAGCCCGGCAGCTCGCAGCAACAACCGATTAAACATTGCGGGATGTGCTCTTGCAACTCCCATCACACTGACGAGTGTCCACGGCTTCAAGAAGATAATACAATAGCGTCAACTCATAACTTCTATGATGCCACTACAATTTCGCCCTACAACAAGCCATATTATACTCAAGGAGGGCACGATGGTCAACCTGCTCTTTGGATCCTACCACAGCAGCCACAAGCTCAGCTTAGGCAGCCTTATACCTATAGTCAGCCCCAGAACAGCCAAAATCCCAGATATCAGCCTCCACATAATCGACAACAGTACTCTTCATCCAACAATCTTCCATTTAACTTTCATGAAGCCATTCGCATTGTCCAAAGGAAAAATCAAGAAATGAGGGAAGCACAAAAAAGAACGGAATCCCAATTGAATCATTTGGCCGAACTACTACAAAAAATGGCCAACCAATCACCGGTCAACCCACAGGCTCAAGCTCAACCTTTAGTCCCAATCCCATTGCCGTCTCAACCTCTTCCGAACCCCAAGGGAGGCATCAACGCAGTTCAAGTAGAAATGGACAACGAGGAGGAAGACGAAGCTGAGGATGAAGAAGGAGAGAATGACTGGTTGTATGAACTACTAAAAGAATTGGCAAATTCTGATGATGAGGAGGATGAGGAAAGTGAAGACGAATCCAAAGAAGAGGATGAAAGCACAGAAGAAGACAGTGAGGATGAATTTGTCGAGGAAGGAGATCAGGCAGAAGAAGAAGCAAGGGAAGAAGATAGGGATAAAGGAAATAATTTCTTCATAAATACCCTCTTCAAGAAAAAGAAGAACGAGGAAGAAGTCCCTATTAAATGTGAGGATCCAAGCCCATGTTTAGTCACTTGCAAGATCCGAGGAGTAAGCATTTTCGATTTTTTGTGCGACCCTGGGGCTTGCGGAAACATCATGCCTTTCGAGGTTTATGAACTTTTAGATCTTGGGCCCCTGAAAAAGTCGAGAGAAGTCTTTACAACAGCTGATGCTAGTATTGTATCGGTAGCAGGAATTGCCGAGGACGTACTAGTAAAGATAGGACAACTCACCATTCCAACTGACTTCCATGTTATCATGTCTACTAAAGGGGATAAAGGAGGAAAACCACAGATTTTTCTAGGAAGGCCATTTCTGAAAACTGCGGGGTTCAAGCTCATCTATTATGATGAAATTTTCACCTTCGAAGTGGGGAATGTAATCGAAATATTCCACCTTCCACCACCTCCTAAGCTTCGAAAGAAATACCTCCATCAACTACAGCAAGATAAAGGGAAGAAGATCAAAGATAGACCATGGAAGGAAGCAAAAGGCCGAACACGCAAAGAGAAGAAGCCAATGATCAAGCCAAATCACTTCAAGGTGAAGCGCAAAAAGGGAAAGACGAAAGACAATAAAGGGAGTGATCAAAAGAAGAACAAAAAGAAGAGGAGTAGATCGTGTATAGAAGAGAAAGAGGAAGAGAAGCTAGCTGAAGCAGAATCCGAAAAGACCACAATTAAATGTTCGAACTTCAGTGGGTTGATGGGGAAAGTAAAAACACTGAAAAGAATTCTTTATCGGGCTAAAGGAGCAGATGCCCACTTGGTGAAGAACAACTCAAAATGGAAGTGACAGAACCCATCATCTATGCGTCCAACTTAAGGACATTAAACAAAAGTGCTAAGTGGGAGACAACTCACCGCGGTAGTGCTTTCTTAACCCTAATCTTGTCCAATTACGTTATAATTGCTTGATTAACTGCGCTTTAAATTGCTAACACATAGTTAAATAAGTATTATGATATATAAAAAAGGGGGGTTTATGCGTACGCACCAACCACCCCCAATGCGCACGCACCATAACGCACGGAGGGTAGTCAATGAGACACCCTTGTGCATACGCACCCGTGATATGCGTATGCACCAGTCACGCAGAGGCCGTGCACCGGGGGTCTATAAAAAGGATCCCTCCCCAATTCACTTTTCACTTTTCACTTTTCACTCTTCACTCCTCATTTCCTCTCTCCAAGTAAGTTTTCTTTTTCTTTTCTTTTATTGTTTTTATTTAGTGTTTTTAATTAGTGTTAGTTTAGGTATGCTAGGTAGTTAGTTTAAAGTAGTTAGTATTGGTTAGAGATATGTTTAGATGACCTTTTGTCTGCTCATATGCTCATTTTTGTGCTGTTTGTTTATGGTGAAAATTAGGGATTAATGCAGGTTGTTAGTTTCTGTTCATATAATTTTAATAGATAATATGCTAGCTAATCTAAATGATGCAATGCCTTTCTGTATAGGCCTGATGTGTTCAATTGCATGACAGATCAACATGTAATTTACATACATATATTTCGTGCATGTGCATCATTGTCTGCTTTGATGAGTTTTTCATGTAATAGTTATTCTAATAATATTATGCAAATTTTAACTCGGTAATTACTCTACTTCCATATTAATTGCAACCTTGTTAAAATTGTTTATATTATTAATAATTAAATAAAACTCATTCTCTATTCTGTTTGTTGAATATGATCTCTTCAGATGGTTCCCAAGGGAAAGGCTACGATACCTACCCGCTTTTCACTGTGGTTGGCGGCCCTCAGAGCACGTCAATCTACTGACAAGGCAGGACCCTCCAACACTGCACTAATGAACCCGGATCCGATAATCATTAGCAGTGATTCTGAATCAGAGGAGATACCGGAATACATTCCGGGAGCAGAACCAACGGAAGATGAAGAGGAAGCTCCGGAGTATGTTCTGGGAGACGGGATGATGGAGAACCAAGATCACGCAGAAGAGGATCCTGAAATGGATCCAAAAGAGGAACCAGAGGAGGATCCGGAAGAAGAATCAGAAGAGGATCCAAAGGAAGATCCGAAAGAAGAACCAGAAGAGGATCCGGAGGAAGACCCTAGTCAGGATCCAGAGGACGAAGAGATGGAGGAAGTAGTCAACTTGCAGCCGGGGGATGATGAATACGACGAATATTTTGCAGACTAGTTCGAGCTCGCTCCACCTCCTAGCCCGGACAGCAACGCAGGATCACCTCCTCCCGAAGACGACTAGATACTTCACTACCTCCCCTTTGCACAAAGGACCGTGCAATTTTCAAGTGTGGGGAGGGACACAGCACACCAACAGCGCAAAGATGAAAAATGGTCGAATTTTCCAATCTACTTTTAGACCCTTACTATCTGCTCTTATATAACTAACACTTTACATGTCTTGTATATATTTGCTTATGTTTTTTCTTTTGTAGAACTTGGTAGTATTTAACTCTCTTGACTCTGCCCTTTGCTTGGTGTAAATATCTGCTACTAAATATTAGGATTTCTTAAAACTGTTGCCTTCTCTTGAGGACCCCACCCATCAAAAATTAAAATTCTTTTTAACATTGACTTCACATTTCATAAAATCATCCAATCGTAGATGAAGGGAAAGAACACACAAACCTAGAGAGATTTTGAGCCAAATTGTGTGGTTCTCTTAACCACTTATTTTCTTTCATGTGTGTTAATTCCTTTCTTATAACTGCGATTTTTTATTTGCCTAATTCTCTATGTCTGTTGTTGCATGTATTTAGTGTACTCATATGATTAAGGCCTTCTTTGTGTTAGTCCACAAGCCAAATAAAACCTAATCCTCTACATTTTATCCCTTCCACCCAATCTTTAAGCCTTGAACCCCTTTGTTCTTAATTAGCACAACACAAGCCTCAAAAAGTGAAAAACCATGAACAAAACCCTACTTGATCATTGATTAATCTAGGATTTAGTGAGTGGTTTGCTTTTTGAGAGAAGAAAAGTGAAGGGAACAAGAAGAAATTGTTGAGTGGATAAAAAGGGAAAAGCTTCAAAGGAATACGAAAAGTATTTGGGGACACATGTATGCATGAAAATAAATTAGGGCACTTGCACAAAAATAAAAACAAATAACGAGGGAAAAGAAGAAAAATGCAAAAGAAAAGTTTCAATAGAAAACCTCGCCATTCCAAGTAGCGAAGCTACAGAAAATAGAAATAAGTGCATTTGTTGTTCAAAGAAAAGAGGAATGCATGTCATGTAACATCATGGGTTTAGGGAAATGAGTGAAGAACACATGGGTAGGTGAATCTTGGATTAATCAAAGCATTCAAGTTCAGCTCACCTTACCAAAAAATTAACTTCCAAGCCTTCACCTTAGCCCCGTTACAAGCCTCGAAAGACTTTTTGAACATTACACAGGTACATGCAACAATATTGATTGGTGAGATGAAGGGCAAGTCAAGAAAACCAGGAATTGGATGAGAACCGAGAGCCTTTCTGACCTAATACACAAGAGTGAATAAGCGTAAACACGACCGGGTGAGGTTCTTATTCCTCGACTCTATGACTTGTGATCTTTTATGCTGTGTAAGCCAATCATCTTTTTCGAGCTTAAACGTTTTGTGGGGTTAGCATTTGCTGTAATGCTCTTTGCCTGTCTCTTTCGCAAAGTTTTTTAATTTCTTCTATTTTTCGTAGATTTATTCTCATCATAGCCTTAGTGTAGTTTTCCTCTATATCTAATTTAATTGGGCATGAGGACATGCCAAAGTTTAAGTGTGGGGAGGTTGATAAACCCCATTTCGATGGGTTTTTTCATACCATAAATTGACTAATTGTCAACCTTTTACCACTTAAATACACGAGAAACAAGTATGTTTGCATTTAATCGTTCCTTAGGGATGTAAATGTAATTATCTGCTATTTTAGCCAAATTTTACTATGTTTTAAATTGTTTCCCATTCCGCACAATGCCTTGATATGTGCATTCAAGTGTTTCAGGCTTTAACAGGTAAAGTTCGGAGCGGAAGTGGCTAAAGAGAGCGGGAGGAACGAGAAGATCGCAAAGAAAAGCTTGAAGGCCAAATCCAGAGTCCATGCGTACGCACCAAAGGGACATATGCGTACGCATTGCCATGCCTTGGGCGTCACGTCCTAGCTGGAACCGGACCATATGCGTATGTACCAAAAGGGTCTATGCGTACGCACCAGTGGCAGATTTGTGCCTATAAATAGAGGAAGCCTTCATCATTTTTGGGGAGCCCAATTCACCATTTCATTAGTTTAGTTTAAGGTTCCATTAGTTTTCTTTGTTCAATTTCACTAGCCAAACAATTTATTGCTTTTATTTTCTGTTTTGCATATTGTTACTCTGTTAACTTTAATTTCGAATTATTCAATATTACCGCCGTTATTCTGCTAAATTTTTATTATGTCTTACTGTTATGATGCCCATTTAAATTTCGCAATTATGATTTTCATACATAGCGAGTAGTGACCTTAGTGACTCGGCTATGAGGTGAAATGTGCGAATAATTTTAGCTGCTGATCCCTAAGGGCAACGAATGGGAGGAACTGAGTTATTTCGATGTCGTTAACGCTACGCCCCTGCCAGCAGTGTGGGGACCTTAAATGAGACAGACTCAATTCGGTACAAAGTGCACTACTGGTGAATTCTTTCTGGTGACGCGGGATTTACTCGAGTTCTGTCGAGACCTAGGTTCCCTGCTGTTGTGTATGCCTAGGACATTCAAATAGGGGTTAACTCCGCGACCCTGTGGTGATTAATTTCCTTTAGGTGACAGTCCATCAAATCTGGGATCGGCAGTGCTCATAGGGACGTACAGTATTTCATCCCATAGCCGGACACTCTTTAATCCACTGCTATTTTAATTTGTTTACTTGCGCTCAGTTCTCAACAACAACTTGCAACCAACTCTGATATTTTCTCAACCAAAGACAAACCTCTGTTTCTGCTTCCTAGGGAGAACGACTTGAGTCCAGTACTCGGTATTTTCAAACTTGGTTGCATCTCTGTGACACATTTTTAACTAAATTTGGCACGGTTCTCTTGAAATCGGTTCAGAGCTATCTGCAACGAAACTCTGCTTTTCCGGACCGATCTTGGGGGTGCACGTCAAGCTCCTACGCTCCACAATCTCACAAAGTTGATCAATTTGGTGAGACAACAATGTGTGAGCAACTCTAACTTTCTTCATTTTTCTTGTTAGCATTAGCATTATTACTCACATGGTGTGTTTATCTCAGTTGGAGAAGGAACTAATCCAGAAGATGGAGCCCAAGCATATTCTCATGTTGCAACCGTTTTTTGAAACATTGTATCCAATGTAGCATCAAAATCTAAATCAAATTCAATAATCAGTGATTGATAAAGACATGCACAAGAATCACTAATGTTAATCACTTGATATAAAATTAGTATGAAATTACAATTAAGATGTGTGAAATAAGATATGTTCATATAATTAATGATTTTTCTCTTATAAATTGAATAAAAAATGGTATATATATAAAAGCCAATAATAGCATAACGTTTACTCTATTCGTGTCACTGTTCATGTATCATAATACAATAGTGAGAGTCGGACTTTAATTTGAGAGAAACATGATTAAGTATTACCTAAATTATAAAGATTAATAAGATAATATAATGAAGTCATATGACTATATATTCCATACGGTATGTCACAAAAAATATATATATTCCATAGGGTAGTTAAACTCTTAAGGCATAGAGACATTCAAATTTCAATCAACGTGTTAACAGTAGTTGACGGCCTAAGTGATTGTAAACCCGTGAACTTAACCTTTCGCATGGTTGGTTCAATTTATAAGTATACTGTATAATAGGACAGGTTGAATAATTGAGATTTATGAAAGCAAAGAATGGATGAGTGACAGTATAGACTATAGAGGTAAAAAAAAGAGTAAATGGACAAAAGTACACATCTAAGTTTCTGGAGTGGACAAAAGTACACATCAATGTTTCGAATTGAAGAATGTACACATGAAAGATTTTAATCCATGGACAAAAGTACCCATCCGTTAGCGGAGCTCCATTTCCGTTCAAATTTGTGGCCACGTGTCCATTTTGATGACTTGCTGGCACTCTGGAATATCAATTTGGGTTTTTTGAGGTGGAAATTAGTAAATGTAAATAAAAGGAAAATTAAAAAACAAAATTATAAGAGTAACAACCCCCTTTATGCGAACCCTAATTTGTTTAAATCACCCTCGTCCGTTCAGTGAAATTCGATACAATGGGTGGTGAAGCATCTTCGAGTTTCGAAAGTAAGATGAATCCCCCATCAATAGTGAACTGTGCTTCGGATCCCTGCGCTTCCTCTTATGGGTGGGTGTCTAGAAGAACGTTGAAAAAACACCTCTACAATGGTGGTAGATTCTACCATGGGATGAAAGCAGTTCCACTGAAGTCTCGCACGCTAGAAAACCCTAATAGATGGTTCCTACGTTGTCCTCATTATAAGGCGAGAATTTTCTTCTTTGTGCTATGCTCCTTCTATATTCACATAATTGAAAAATAGAGGTTATTGTGTTTGTCTCATTTTCTCCCTTTTGAACTAGTTATCTGAGCTGAGATGTGAGTACTTCTTTTGGGTTGATGAAGTCCATGAGCATGAGATGGAGAGGGTCCCTGAGGAGAAGAAGATGTTGTAGCACAAATTTTCATGGGAAGACTCTGTCAAAGTTAGTGACGGGGGCTTGAAAGAAGATGCAGATTATATATTATTGTTCAATACAATTTCCAGAATGAAGTGTGAAATTAGTGCTTTGAAAAAGTTAGTATCTGGCTTGTTTGTTGAGTTAGGGATAATGTGTGTGATTAATTTGTACAATCTGAGTAAGTAAAGCATTGGATTTGTTTGTATTTATGTCTAGATTTCAGAAGTTGTGAAGCAAAAGATGTAATTTTGCTTTGTAAATTGTACAATTGTAATGCGATCTCTATATTAATTCCTATCACTCTTGTCAAATTTCACTAATTAAGTATGTTAGTTAAAATAGAAGTCAAAATAGT
>JASCZI010121719.1:2955-24651 GCA_036250425.1 Stylosanthes scabra | reverse complement strand
ATATATATATATATATATATATATATATATATATAATTGTTTCATTATAACTACTAAAATAATTTATTGTTGAAGTGAGTATCTACATAAATTTTATGAAAAAATATATTATATGTATATAGAAAAAATGACCACTAAATTAGTTATTATGCATTTGAATATATAAATATGTGTTATTCCACATAACACTTTAATGTATATATATTTTATATTTTAATATTTATTTTATATTTTAATATTTATTTTATACAAATAACTAAGTGATAGATTTTTATAAGTTAGTAACATAATTTTTCTATTATAGGTGGCTCATGGAGGTTATTGATTTTAGTATTCAGATAGCACCAATCCTAGACATATCTTATAAGGTTCTACATTTTAATTTTTTTAATCATAAATTCTCTACTATAATAAGTCATGAAATAAATTATATTTTTCTAAAGGGTTTACCTATCTAGCACATGATAAAATTATAAATTAGAAAAGATTTTATTAAAAATACAAAAAATTTAATTTTTCAATTCATTTATTCTTTATTCGTTAAATGTAAATATTTAAAATATTTCATTAATATAAAACTTATTATACACCCTTAGGACACATGTTAGCTAAATCATTTTCTAAAGCTATAAATAGATTTTTAGGTGACAAAAGGTATAAATATTAATTAAAGAAAATAAACGTAAACAACCTTGTATCTGACTATCTAATATATAGTTTGCATTGCCTAATTGTAATAAATGAATTATTATTCCCAGGTGGGAATCTTGAGGAAAAAGCCATTTGAATAACAATGAAGCACTTAATTGTGTGTGTGTGTGTGCGCATGCATGAAGTGGGTTAGGTTATAGATGGAAATCCATTATTATTTGGTTTCATTTCATCACTTTGGTTACTGTCACGGAGAATGATCATTGATCACTAGAGTTAGGAGACAGGTCGCTTTGGTTATCACTAAGCTTTTTAATCAATTTTCTTTTTGGACATGAATCTGATTAAATCATTTAATTCAATCTTTTGAAGTGACATAGAAAGCACGCCCATTGAATAAATGAAATCATTGATCCCATACTGGTACTAACGCCAAACCGTCCAACTTTGAAACTTGACTTTAATTTCTACTTTTTTAAGATTTGAAGAATGTAAGATTTTTGGTTTGGAAATAATACTATAGTTTAGGTACAAAACGGACACCCAAAAAAAAAAAAAAAGTTAGGTACTAAACAACGACAATATTTATGGTAATAATAAGATTAAGTTTAGTTAGGAATTGAGTTATTGAAGTGATTTCTTTTTTTGGCAAGTATATCAACTAATAATTCTCTAAGTTATTTTTATCTTGAATTCTAAATCTTAAATTATAAACATTAATCTCTAAATTTTAAATCCTAAATTCTAACATTAAACTTTCAAAAAAGAAAATGAATTAAGAAATTTAGCTAATATTTACTAATTAAAAATTGGTTCTTTATATTTATTCATTCCATATTAATTAGGCAATCAATTTAATTTGATATTGACGCTTACCAAAATATTTTGTTTTACCAGACATGGAAAATTCTACATGTCTTATACAACACGTAAAATTCTACAAACTAAACCAAGCATATTTTAGATAGTAGAAGCTGCAAATTAACATTAATTTATAATAAGCCACTATACAGTCTATACTACAAGGAAACAGGCCACCCATCGTGCCGCCGTGGTGTCTTTTGGCTATTCATCGCAGCTGCTGCTACCCAGCCAAGGCAGTTTCATTAAGCACCGCCAAGAAAAGTGTCAGCAAATCATTCGTGGCAGTTTTCATCAACCACTGAAACAACCACCATGGGTTGCCATTGGCAAATAGTAATTGCCACAAACTGGCATTTGAACTTGACCAGATTATATAACACGGCTTAAACCAAAAATCATCGCACAAAAAAAAATTTAAGGTTTTAGAAATTATTGGAGAGCATTGTACGTGGCGACTTTGAATCTCTGCTGCATTTTGAAAGCCAACAAGAGCAGGCTTCAAAACAATGAGCGGAGCTACAAGAGACCCAGCCCTAGGCCAGTTCTAGATGAGACAGAGGCTTCAAAACTAACTCCACCAATCAAGAATGGGTATCTGTTGTTGTACTCCCATGTTAGCCGAAGGATTTTACTACAAGTTGGGTGAAGAGGTCTCAAGAAATATTTATGTATGCTTCGGTGAAGACTAAAGAGGTAAAAACCTGTTTTGGTAAACAAAGCAGTCTCGTCCTTTTGGTTATATCTTTGTTGGCTAAGGATTCGTACCCTTCTTTAAGAGAAGGTCATCGATGCCTCTCCCATAAATAATTACATTTTTGTACCCCATTCTAATTTCTATCAAATTATAAGATTTCCTTCGATTTTTTTTTATTCAAGTATATACCCACACAATTTTTTTTTCGCCCTTCAATCATAGTTGAGAGTTGAGACTTGAGAAGCAAAAATAACAATCTCGTAAGGCTTTACCATAATTATGTGTAAGAATAAAAATGGAGAAATGAAAATTAAAGTCTCTAATCTTCCCTCCCTTATCGCAAACCCCAACCATACGCACACAAAATCCTTTTGTTGTTTTGGTCACTGTTCAAGTGTTCAGGACCAGTATTGCTCACTTCTAACATAAGGGCATTCTAAAATGAATTAGTGAATAAAATAATTGAATTTTTTTTCCTTTATGTGTTCTGAATATTTTTCATATTTCTATATGTCAATATGCGATAGATCTTTATCCACAATTGAAAGTTTTGGTGGGTGGTGATTCAAATTGAATAATATTGTTGCAGAGTTAGTGTGTTTTTGCAATGAACTTCTTTTAGAAGAATAAGAAAAAAAGCTTCCTAAAGAGAGAGGGATCCAGCAAATAAAGAGAAGTTTGAGTATTTGTTAAGAGAAAGTTGCACAAAAACAACCTTCTGCTGTGGATGATTCTCCGTTGAACAACAAAGTAGAAGTAAGGGAAGGGATGGGGTGAAAACTATATATTTTTTAAAAATAGGTACTTTGTGCATTTATCATTTATAAAAGCGGGGTATTTTATGTAATTACTTTGGGAGAGGCACCAATAACTCTCTCTTAAAGGTGGGGTACTGAATCCATTGCCATCTTTGTTTCCAAAGTTTGGTAACCTAAAAAAAAATAGTGCTACGGAACCAACATTAGGGAAGAGAAGGAGGAGGAGAAGAAGAAGGAGAAGGAAGAAGAGGAGGAGAAGAAGAGGAAGGAGGAAGAGGAGGAGGAGGAGAAGAAGTAGTAGTAGTAGTCAACGAAGCGGCGACGGCGGCCGAGATCTGGCTCCTCCCGTGGACGCACAAAGAAGAAGAAGAGGCGGCTGTCAAGATCTGGCTCCTCCCGTGGACGCACGAAGAAGCAGAAGAAAAAGAAGAGGAGAAGACGGCGGCGACTGCACGGGCTCAATCCGGCGGAAGAAGAAGAGGCGGCGTCGACAGCTGCACAGGCGAAGAAGAAGAAGGAAAGGCGGCGGCCGTGTGGGTGGTTGTGGCGGTGGACAGAGGGAGAAGGAGGCTATTTATGAATTTTTTTTTTTTACACGGTTTTGTTATGACTTTGTGGATATAAAGTTTGCACAATTTGGATTTCAATGAGCCCTTAAGCCTCAATTGTGTTTATAAGTTGATGGAAAGATTACCCTTGAACACTTAGTTAGAGATGATCAAGTTTAGAAGTTAGAACTATGTTGTGTTTGGTTGTTTTACCCTATTTTTGAGAATTGATAGGGCTGTATTTGTTATCGGATCACTAACACAATTCAATGGATCACTGACTCATGGCCCTGCACCTCAGGCTGACCTATTACTTGGTCTTGCCTCTAATGAGGAGATATTGTAAGCTCTACAAATATCTTAGATTGAATTTTAATGATTAACAAGTACAAAAAATTAAAAATTTTCATTAATTTAATATAACATTTGCCCTAGTGTCTAAATGCCAAGGAATATTTTTCCCCGTAATAAAAGGAAACAAGGTAAGACTAAACCTGCGAAGCTGTAATGTCCCTACAGAAGAGCTCATGGAACTTGCTTTTCAGATCGTATTCGTACCAAAGAGTTTGGAGAGAGGTTCCTATACTAGGGATAGGCCAATTCAGTAAGAGAGTTGATAAACAATGGTTACGGATGTTCTATTTTTTATTGGCTGATTTGTTGGTTAAAAAAATATTGGTCACCTATACTTTCTCATCCCAAAACAATTCACAACGTGTATGAAAAAGAAAATACATATTACGAAGAAAATAAATATTGTGAGCATTGTAAAAAAAAAAAAAATTGAGAGGAAATTTAAAAAAACACTTAAGCTATGTATTCAGACAACAATGTTATTCATGAGAAAAAAAAAAAAGAAAACAACAATATTATTTGCACATTAAAATCAGTGACTATGTATAAATATATATATATAGTTTAATTTATTTTTAATGTATATTTCGTATTTCAACATGTATTATATATTAGTGGTCGATTTTAATAACTAATTTTGGTGTGCAAGCTTTTCACAAGACAAGTCTATAAATGTAACTTAAGCAGGGGATACCAGCCAAGCCACACCACCCTCTTACTCCCATTCCCACTGCAATTAGTCCAGTGAATTAGATTTAACCAACTCCCTCGAAGCAAGAAAATGGAAGAGGTTATGAAACGTTATAAATTTGTATTAAAATTTAATTTGCATTTGAAGTGGGTATTAAAATTATTTCTTGTCAAAATAATAGTTGTGATTAAATTAAAAATACTATTTAAACTATAATTAAGTGTTAATTAAACTTGTCTTTCTAAAGTAGAGTATTATGTCACTTCAAGTGTGCTACTCATTATAATTATACTCATTATAATAACAGGAAAAATTTACTTTTGCATAATAATTTAAAGTGTTATTTCATGTTGGGTGTTTAGAAAATCACCTATCAGAGTTTAGGATTTATGATTTAAACTAAAGTTTAATGTCTTATTTTATTGTAAGTTTACAGTATCATATCATGTTTAAGGTTAACCTAAAATTTAAAGTGTTATTTTAATGCAAATTTAAGGTATTGTTTAATGGCATGGTTAAATAACCCAATTAAAATGTAAATTACTTATAATGTATATATATTTGGATATAAATTTATATGTTTGTATATATATTTTATTTTTTGGACAAGATGTTTGTACATATTTATATTTATATATATTTATGTTTGTGCATATATATTTTGTGTGGAAACGGGGCATAAGTCCAGTGCATATATTTATATATATTTCGGGAAAAAAATATTTATATATATTTACATGTAAATGTATTTTGACTCAGTCTAATTTTTATGGGTCATCCAACCTTTTTTTTTTTATTCAAACGGGGCTAAAGCATTCAAGAAAAACAAAGAAAGCTAAATACAAATTAAACCGGATACAATCTCGCTATCCCTACACTCTTTTATTAAACACTAAATTGATACCCTTTTAAAAATACGATAACTGCCTTGTTTGTTAACTGCATTTGTTGTATTTTGAGTACTAAAATATATAATAATTAATAATAACAGTATTTTTATACGGATATAAAGGTGATGTTTGTTAAAAAGGTGTATAAATAGCATTATTCAACCGAATAAAATAGCCCCTCTAACGTGATGATTAATAATTGTAGGGAGAGGAGAATTCTAAAACACAAAATCTATATCTAAATTTAGGCTCAATTTGGCTAGGCAATCAGCACACCTATTGTTTTTTCTAAAAATTTATACAAAAATCACCTCCCAAAAATCACCTCCCAATGTCCTTGCAACATTCAGTCCTTCCCATACTCCCCTAATTTCTGCTTGATATGCAATTCCATGGCCAATTCTGCAAGCAAATCCCGCTATCCATTTTCCTTCCTCGTTCCGAATTATTAATCTACTAGTTACCTTTTATAATAATAATAATAATAATAATAATAATAATAATAAGGCTTTTGTTAGAACAGCAAAAAGGAGTCCATCTTCCCGGCCCAATACAACACAATGGGTCAAAGTGTAAAAAACATTTTAGGTCACACCAATAATAAATATATTGTGGATTGAGGGTTCATGGGTAAAAACGACTTTCTTCATCCAATGAAACTGACAGCACATCAAGAACTTGTGTCAGACAAAACACGGTTAATGGGGAACCTGATTTTAGCAGGTGCAGGCTAGCATTCACCCCCAACTTGAGGTAGTCCTTGGATCTACTAAAGGTGTGTATAAGCCCTACATACTGTGTATGTTACTATGTTAGACTGTCCTTCACATATTTTAAAGACGCCAAATGCCAGCTTCAAAAATGTAAAGCCTTGTAAAATGATGTGTCTAAGTTTAAAATATTAATGAGTGTGCCCAACAAGTCAGACTGTTTAAATAGCTTCTCTCCTCGCTTTGATTTACTGTGAACAAACTTTACCAAATATGGGAAACACATACTCAACTCAACTCAAAAAGTAAACTCAAAAAGTAATAATCTTTTATACTCATATCAAGGGACCAACTGACAGTGAAATTAGGGGAATACTCTCATAAAGAGTGAAACAATACATTGATACAAAGAGAGTAAGAATTATATGTGTAGTGGATTTTTTTTCTTTTTGTTTTAATTTTTTTTTCAATAAGTGCTATAACAGGATATTCTTATCCTATGTATGATGTGGTTATGTAAGTGAATACTCACCTTTTTAATTATCTCATGACTATAAACACGACACTCTGAAGATCCAGAAGAATAAGATCAAAGTGCTGTAAAAATCAAATGCGAATATCTTTTTCCTATATTCTAAATTCTGTATTTTTTCTTCAACTCTTCTTACCTCAGAAAAGACTTAGATAATATCCTTGAAAACAAATATTCAAATCAATGTAAAAATCATGAATACAAGGATGATTTGAAAGCATTTATGACTAAGCTAATTTACAAAAAACAAAGCAGATGGAGAATGAATTACTCACTAGGAAGACAAATCTCAAATGGGTGCTGGTATAGTCTTTTCTGTTTAGATTGTGAATTTGATTCACAACAAGGATTAAATGTTGAAAACCAACGAGGGATGGTTTGCGAATTAAGGGTTGAGAAAAAGACAGGGTTTTGGAAAACTTGTAGCGTAAATTTACATTAGAAGTGTTCTCTTCCACTCCCTTCCCCTCCAAAACCCAACCTACAAACAACTCCTAAGGGACCGAATAGGTGAATACGAATATAAGTAAACATACAGCTTCACCTAGGAACCATCTTCTAGTACTAGTTACCAGATTGTTTTTCAAAAAGTGCTATAACAGGATATTCTTATCAAATATGAAATAACAGGATATTTAAAAGTTTCTTCCATCATAACAATATTGATTCCCAAGTCAGTTGGAATATCACATACCATTCTATGTTAGGAAGCATTCCATTTTGATGTCTGTGACATCAAGTTGCAAAATTTCAGCTCTACAGCCCAAGATAGATCCGATGCTGCAAAACAACAAATTCCAAATAAAGCAAATGCCGATATAGATATGAATTTGAGTGCAGGGGACTTATTTTACAATTTCCCATCACTGTATAGAGAACCGAGGAAACAAGGTTGTGTTAGGATGCAGCGACACATAGAAACTAAGATGTGTCCTGGTGCACAATTTGTGTATTTTCAGTAGCTCCAATAAGTGGATACTGGAGACACACCTGACAACTTAGGGACACAAAACCTTTACCTCAGTGGGTCCCACCGAAAAGCCATGGTGATCATGTCTAATTAAAATAATGCAGTAACCAATAAATTTGTATGCGTCCCACTCATTTTTGCCATCAAACACTGCATGAGGCGAAGGTTTTTGTCATACCTAGGATGGGTGCGTCCAAGATCCCCATGAACAAATTCCTTGATGTAGGTCCCGGCCTGCACAATCATGTTCGATATCTCTTATTCTTGCTAAGTTAATTATGTTTCCATAACTTGTTCTTATAAAACGAACACCGTGATGGAGGAATTTATACAGCAAGATAGAATATAAATAAATACCTGCGTACATAGATGCAAAAGAAAATATTGCGAACTTCCAGCAACTGTCTCCATTTTCATCCTAAAGATTTCAAGAACGAAATTTCAGTTTCTAGCAAGAAGGTTCCCTAAAAAAGTGAACATGTCAAGTAATTGTAAATATAAGAACTATAACCGGACCATACCAATGAATAATCTTTTCACGCTCTAGAGGACTGCGACGATGAAGCACCCGTATTGGGGTCCTCTGCACAACTTTCTATTGAAAAAAAAAAGTTTTGCAGTTACGAAGTTATAAATAAGCTTTTAGGGGAAAAAAAGACTTAATATGCAGAATTCCAGAAAAAAAATTGACTTTATGTGAATGATGGACAACAGTATCAAATTGACTAGTGATGACAACTGGGGCTCTTTTTTTTATTAAAACTTCATTTAGTTTAGTTTATATAGCATTAAATCCTTCTTAGAATAAGCAATGGGATATCAATATATCACTGCACAGGTATGGAATTGACTAGCATGTATATGAAAATATGAAATGGATAAATCAAAGGATTTAATGACAAAGAATTGCAACGAATACATGTTGAATAAATGGACACATCTGTGAACACCACAGCAATCTACAACAAGAGTTTTTCCCATTCATGTAGATCTTTTCTTACTCACCAAATCCTTTAGTGAAGACACTTGTTGAAAATCTTCATCCTTCAGAGGACGAGAAGTCCACACTAACGCAGCATATTGCTTCTACAAAATTTTAAGAACACACAAATGTATAAACCGCGGAACACTTGGATAAAATGATCAATGGAGCACAGTTATAAACTATGAAATGAAACTATCCAATTAAGAAGAAAAATGCGAGACCTGCTTTTCTCCTTCACCTTCTCGCATAAGGTTCCAGCCGTCACTGCCAACAAGTTTCAGATTTTTCACCCTCACCTACATGGACATAGAATACTTCACATTTACTCATGATGAAATAACTGACTGGCATACAAATATTGCCAAAATCAACTACATTACCAATTTATTTTCCTCTTCATTAATCATTTTCTCTATGTTGTTTGCAAACTGTTCAGTTGGGACAAGCCGCGTGTTTTGCACCTCAAGAATAAATGGCCTACCAGGACCCAACATTCGGACCTAGAAGAATAATTTTAAATCTGATCAGTTCAGTGGCAAATAAACTTTAGAAAGAGAGGAGAATAGAAATCTTCAGTACATCAATATCCTCTCTGCCAGCAGCGTGAAACTTATAGTTATCACCACGGCATGCTTGAAGGACCTTAATACCAATTATTTCCTAAAATGATAAAACAAACATTATAGCCACCTTCCAAAATCAAAATTAAAAGAATGGATACTCTGATAACTTGCTGATATAGACAATACCTCAACTGATGCTTCCCCCATTCTTTCATCATCAATGATCCAGCATGTTTGACTCACATTCCGTGAATACTACCACAAAAGTAACAGAATTTATTAGAAGTTGCATCAGCTAAGCTCAAATAAGTCGATCATCACTTTACAAATTATAGATATACCACATATCTAGACAAAATAAAGGAAAGGAAATTAAATTCAACATATGGAAGATATCTTCTCAATCAGACATTCACAATTTTCAATTTATTTTAGCTTATATATTTCAAAGTGCTGTAAGAAAACCTGCAATTTACATCAAGTACCAAAGAGAAACAAGTGCATCTGATAATGTAAAACAAACTATATAGCAATTAGCAACTTTTAGTCAAAATCTTAAAGAAATGCGAGGCTTATCATATTTCAGAAGTTAGAACAAAGTCAGACAGATAAACATCATTGCTAATACCAAAAGGAAATTTTGACTGCATTTTACCCCACTTTTTTTGATAAAAGAAGAGTATTGTTATGCCAGAGAAAAGAATTATACAAGGCAACGGAGGAAAAGAAAATGTCCCAAAATAAAAAATAAAACAAAAGACGAGTGAAGTGTAGCATTCCAAATTCATTACCTTCAGGTATCTCCCACCAAAATAGAATGGTGTCCTAAAGCAATTGTAAGTAAAATGGCAAGGTTCATTTTCCTAAATAGCCAGAAAGGAAACCAAATTAGCTGTAGAAATCATATACAAACTAATAAGATAACAAATGCAGAAACTGAGTATGTTAGAACTTTGTGGACCTACCATGGTAATCATCAAGGATTTATGATAAAGATAAATTAGATAGAAAACATTCTAATAAAAATGAAAACGTCATCAAACAAACGAATTTAAATTCACTAGTCATCTATTCATAAGGAAAGCAAGAATGAAGAATTACACTTTTCGGAAATAATTTGGAGCAGTCAAAGGATCCATTTTCTACTGAACTGCTAAGAGGCCTCTCTCCAGTCGAATCTGATTCATCTGTACAACCAAAATCCAAATCAAATGGTCAATGGAAGGAGCTGTGAACATGAAATCATTGGCAGTGCCTATGCCTGTCAAACCTACAGGCATCCTTGATATATCTTTATACATATAGACTCTGTGACTTCATGTACAAAAATAATTAAAAGCGAAACAAAAAGACATGCCTGTTTTTCTTCTCTTGCAACTCCCACCATTATCAGAACATTTGGCAACCCCTTCTGATGCTTTAGTGTGAGTGTATGTTAAACGAATCCGGAAAGGGCACCAACTTGATTTACAGTCCTACAAGGCAAGAGATGATTTCCATAAAGAATATGTAAAATACACATCACTGAGAGATAAAGCATCATCTATTCTTACACGTGATTAGTAGGGACAATAATAAAGATATTGGGGTGAAAAATACAAAATCTAAGCCAGTGACTAAAAAGTCTATGAAAAAGATATGGCCAGAAAACTTACTCACCAATAGCTTTTCAAGAGGATTTATTAGAGAAAACTTCAAAGCATCTTTTATTGAGACACATCCAGTGTGTATCTTTTCTTGGAACCAAGGTTCAGATCCATATTTCGTTTGTATATATGACCTACAAGAATTTCACAGAGTGAGGCATTCCAATCAATGCTAGAAACAGTGGAAATCAAGAAGTTTAATCTAACCAAATAAAGAGTAGCACCAAAAAAAGTTACTACTACAACAATGATGAACATCGGAAAACATAAATGTATAGTAGCAATATCAAAATGAATAGACTGTGCTGCCTTAATAGTTAATATAGCCATAGGAAGAAGAGTAGCGTAAACAGTTGAAGATTTCTAAAACTTATGAGCCAACTCAACAGGCACACATCTGATTTTACAATAGAGAAATTCCCAAACAAATGTTTAAAATAAACATGAGATGGTTCAATGTTGCAATGGCAAATGCAAAATCGTATAAATAAATACCGAAAATGAAGAAAGTCCTTATAAATCCGGAAAAAAAATTCTCACCACCAAACAGAGGTTTCATTTTGAAGCTTCCAATTTCTAAAAGGAGTAAATAACCATTTTGAACCTCCAAATATTAGGATTTTGACAAAATATATCTCAAAGATGAAAATGACCCACTAAAAATATGCTCTATTTGACAAAATAAACCGAACATATATATGTATATAAGTAACATTTGGTTCAATTTGTTGAGCAGAACATATATTTGGGCGTTCAATTTTGTAATTGACATCTTTTGGAGTCCATTTTGTGAAACTTGTAATCATTCATGGTCAAAATGGTTATTTACTATTCTAAAAGAAACAAGTCAGGTAACTACACAAAGACAGCTGATTTTTTACATGAGAGAAAATTCCAAAACAATTGTTCAAAATAAACATGAGATAGTTCAATTTCCATGTCGCAACCACGAATGCGAACAACACAAAACGAAAAAAAATTCTCACCAAAGAGAGGCTTCCTTTTGAAGGATAAGAGGAGGAATGGAAACTTCAAGTGAGAAGCTATCGAACTGGTATCCCTCTTGCCTAACCATGTCAGCAATGAGGAGTGCCACGTCATAAGCAGCATCCTTCTGGAACATTCTTTTCTCTCTGTCATCGTAAAACCTGAACTGCAGAATCCCTAAGCAAACGTTGCAGAGTTTAGTTTCGTTGGAAGCGGTTGAGTCAACAGGATTTTCAACGGAACCGTTATCAATGGAGGCATAGATTGGGCCTTTGATCCCAAAGAGACGAAGGATGCAGCGGACACATACCTATATAGAAAGAAGTGGTTGAAATGAGTAATAGAGCATAAAGAAGAAGAAGAAGGAGGAGGAGGAACTGACACCGAGGGAGAAGAAGTGGTTGAGGGCGTTGGAAGGGAGAGAGTGGAGGAGTTGTTTCAAATCGGAAGAGGAGAACGAGGGAGGGAAGGCATTCGAAACTTCTTCTTCCGCCTTCTGCTCCATTGTTCCCAGTCCAAATCTTTCTTGCTAGAAGAAAACGGTTTATTTTTTCTTAGCTGAAAGCCTAAAAACCGTTTTCAACGATTCAAAACAAGAAAAAAACATCGAAAAAGATCAATTTAAAGAAGGCCCGGCCCAAATTTTGCTTCAGTTGATGAGAATTTTTCTAAGAACTTAAGAAGTAGCTGTGGCCCACCGTCCAAAAACAAAACGAAGTAGTTGTGTCCGAGGCCTAGTGCAGATGGCAAATGAGGAGGTTGCCTCGTGGGAACCACATGTTCGATTCCCAGCTGCTGGGATTGCAATATGTGTGTGTGAGTCGTTGAGTGGATGTGTTGCGTAGTGTAATGATAAAAGAAAAAAAAAAAACAAAAAATAGTAGTTTAATGAAAAAAAAAAAAAAACCAGTTGTCAGCAGATTCTTAAATGGAGCTCCCCTTTGTGGGTTCCCCACACTCACCTAGCCTAACGGGTTTGTTTTTAACGAAACACAGGCCCATCAAAACGCGTCATGCTAGGGAGAGGTATCCACACTCTTATAAGGCATGTTTCGTTTCATTCTCCTCTCCAACCGACGTGGGACTTTACATTCCACCCCTTAATGGGGCCCAGCGTCCTCACTGGCACATCGATCTGGAACCGGCTCTGATACCATTTGTAACATCCTTGTCATACTAGGGAGAGATATTCACATTCTTATAAGGCAACAAAAAAAAAAAAAAAAACTCATGTTTACATAGTCCCTGCAGCTGAGGCAGTAGCCCAATTGAGGATCTCATGGCCCCTAACAGAGCTACACCGGGTTCGAAAGCAAGAATAGCTGGTGGATGGAAAAAGAACCTGTAATGAGGGAGGAGTGTGTGCGTGTCTTGTGAAATTTAGGATTGGGGTTGTTCGATTCAAGACCCAAAAAAGACAAAAACAAAAAACATAGTTCGTAATTTGTAAAAGAAGAAAAAATAGTATCTAATTTTCGAAAAATCGGAAGCGAGGAATGACAAGGAAGTAATTGAAACTAGCAAAATGAGGAGCTCGGGGATGAAGCGTCAAGAGCATGGGAACTTGGCTCACATTTATTGGTCCAATGTTATGATGAGAAAAAAACCTTAGAAGCCATCCGTAGAGAAATCAAAGGCCAAAATCAAAGGGAATAACTGATAAACAAAACCAGAACGAGGGTGAAGAAGAGAAATCTGAAGGCGATAAGTAGTGTGTCAAATCCTACCCAATGATTGTGCTCTGGAATTGCAAAGGTATTGGGGGCAAGGGAAGGTAGGGTACGTCAAAGAGTTGGTTCTGAAGTTGTGTCCATGGTTCTTAGGTTTGGTGGAAACAAAATCTTCTTTTATTTCAGTCAACTTGGTGAGGAGGATGCGGGTTAATAGTAATTTTGATTGGAAAATGTGAATGCTAGTGAGAATGTCGGGGGTGGTATTTTATGCATATGGTATAACGAGGCTTTAGTAGCGAGGGATACAAAAAAGGGGGATAGGTAGTGTTCAGAAGTGTTTGTGACATTCCGAGTTAATGAGTTATCTGAACAAAATGTAGAGAGTAGGTTGGATACACGGTGTTGTTACCATCCTCTTATCCCAAGTTCCCAAGGCTCCGAGTTCGTCATTCCCACGGTGGGGGGTTGTACCTGCAAGGACTCCGACGCTCAAGTTAGCATGGGCCGCAAGAAGTACTAAGTTAGAGATCATACCCGAGTGCATGTATTTGGAATAGTGTGTAATGTCTTTCATATGATGTGTTCATCATGTCATATCATTGGTGATTGTAAGGTGGCCTATATATAATCAATATTGTAACCTTCTCTTTATAGAAGAATGGTTACAATTTAGCCTTTAAACTCATAAAGTTGAGTTATCAGGCATTACCATGATTGATGGGGAGTTAGTATTCTCTTTGCAACATCTATCATGGAATCCAAGAAGGTTCTTTCATCAAACCGATTCTTTGGGACTTTGAATAGTCTTGAACTCAATTCTTAGTATTGACGCTAGAGTAATATTTCAGAACATACCCCCAAACTCGGTATGTCTTTCTTTCGAGAGAAAGGCTTTCCGAGTTGAATATCTCGACACAAGCATCTGATCCTTTGCGGAGAAACTTTTTGGTGTGAGCTTTTATTTATTATTTCGCCTTCATAAAGTCTAAACTCTTACCATAACTTCTATCAATCGTAGGTTATCACCTAGATTTATGAGTTTGGGAGTTGGATTTATTCAAAATATTTTGATTTTGAGATTAAGAGTTGACAATTTCATTCCTTGAATGTGAGATCAGATACTTCTTGATATTTCGGTTTGTTGGACTTCCCGTAATGAGTACCCCCAAGGCGTAGCTTGCAGTATACTCGAGAGCCCAAAAGTTTTGGAGATTTTGATGACAACATATCAAAGGAAAATTCAAGTCATCAAAATCATAAGTAATGAATTTACTGTTTTAAATAGTAATTTAATCACGGAAAGTTTGAGTTTAAGGTAAAGAAATTTATTTCTCTTAAAGACAATTTCCTATGAGCTTTATCTATTTAAGTGCAATCTATCTAAATATTTTTTCCCGATCGAAAGCAATTGTTTGGACAATTGAATGATGGATTTTTTTCTAATTTAGATTAGTTAACTCATGAAATTTTACTCAAGAAACAATTTTTAGAGATTATTCCTTTACTTATACTACAAATTCCCATATACTTATTTATTTTCAAAAAAGAATAAACTTAAAATGTTTGATAAAACAAATCATACCCTTATGCATGTAATGTAAGTAGGAGATACTATAGTATTAGTTAAGATTTTGAATTTTTCCAACGGCTAATCAATTGTAACAATTAATTAGTGGGATAAATTCGTAACATTTCACTTAATTTCAGTTGAATTTTTTATTGAAGCTTTTTTATCATTTGCTTGCTATTGTGAATGATGGTGCAACAGTTACACTCATTGAAATAAAATAGAAGAATGCCTTCAATGTCTAACTCTTCCTTTTTGTTGGTCTCATCATAGTGGCGGATTGTCTTGCGACAAAACCAAAAACAAGAACAGTAGTAGCACCGTAGGCCTGAGAGTATGAACACACAAAGCAACAACAATATAGACAAAGATGGCAAGTTTCCATGGTTGGAACAGTCACCGTTTTTTTTTTCTTTTGTATATTTCATATTCTGTTTGAATTGTCCAACTTGTGAAAATGCATTGAGCTTAACTCTTTTGCAACAAGAAGACATGATAATATGATATGAATCACCAATGGAATTGGATCGATTTTTTTTATTATTGAAATTTCTAACCTTTCAATAATTGATAAAAAGAAGAACGGACATCAATTTAGTATTCAAACTCCTTAAATTGGAAGTTCAAAAATTATAATTTTTACCTCGGATAGAACTCGAAATGAAGAGAAGGTGAACAAGCGACGTGTCCCCTACCTGGCGCGCCATTGTTCAGAAGTGTTTGTAACGTTCCGAGTTAATGAGTTATCTGAACAAATGTAGAGAGTAGGTTGGAGACACGATGTTGTCACCATCCTCTTATCCCGAGTTCCCAAGGCTCCGAGTTCGTCATTCCCACGGTGGGGGGTTGTACCTACAAGGACTCCAAGCTCAAGTTAGCATGGGCCGCAAGAAGTACTAAGTTAGAGATCATACATGAGTTCACGTATTTGGAATAGTGCGTAATGTCTTTCATATGATGTGTTCATCATGTTATATCATTGGTGATTGTAAGGTGGCCTATATATAATTAATATTGTAACCTTCTCTTTAATGATAGAAGAATGGTTACAATTTAGCCTTTAAACTCATAAAGTTGAGTTATTAGGCATTAACATGATTGATAGGGAGTTAGTATTCTCTTTGCAACGTCTATCATGGAATCCAAGAAGGTTCTTTCATCAAACCGATTCTTTGGGACTTTGAATAGTCTTGAACTCGGTTCTTAGTATTGACCCTACAGTAATATTCCAGAACAGGTAGATATGTGTAACTGGGGAACTAAAAGAAAAGGGCCTAGGGATTGTGATGCATGAGCATTTTTGTATACTTATCTTCCTCATTTGAATCACCTTCTACCTCAAATTAACTTAAAATCATCTAAAAATACTAAATATGTTTATAATTGTCATTAATTACCATTTTACAATAGATTAGTGGTACTTTGATAATTTTGTTGATTATTTTCAGGAAAATTGAAGAAAGGAAGCTTGCAGATCAAGAAACGGAATTTGGAAGCAAAACAGAGCAAGGCTCCACGCATATGCGTGGATGAGCACGCATATGCGTGCTGCTCATACCCCAACCCACGCCTAAGTCAGCCCACTACCTTTAGGCGTGGCAACTTGGTTGATCAGAGCCACGCATATGCGTAGAAGCCCACGCATATGCGTGGATAGTCACTCAGTCCACGATCATGGTCACGTTGCCACAACCTTAAACGTGACCATGACTCATTTTCCCACGTATAGGCGTACACCATCCACGCATATGCGTGGAAAGCACATTGCTAGCATGTCAAGTCAGAGTTGCTCAAACATGGCTCCAAGCACCCGAAGACCCACGCATATGCGTGGAAGTCCACGCATATGCGTGGAAAGCTACCTTAATCACGTTTCTAGTCACGTTTTGAAGAAGCAAACGTGACCCAGCCTAGCTAGCCCTTCCCAGAGCCACGCATATGTGCAGGACAGCACGCATATGCGTGGAAGGCAAGTTTCTTCCCAACGTTTTCTAGGCCACGCACATGCGTCGAAGCAAGGCATATGCGTGGAAGAAGAGTTCAGCCCTGTCCAAGACAAGATGACCCACGCATAGGCGTGGAAGTCCACGCGTATGCGTGGAAGATGCAGCAACATCCCAGAAGTTCAGCAAGTCCCACGCATATAAATAGATGGAAACTTCACTTAGAAATATATACACATTCCTTAGCTCATTTTAGCAATTTTTTACATACACACTTTCAGAAATTAGGATTAGAATTTTTAGCTTTCTTAGTTCTCAAGTCTTGGAGAATTTTTCTCTCAATTTCTCCTTGGCTCTAGTTAGAATTCTTTGAAGTTTCCATCATTGTTGTAATTTCAGATTTTGATTTCAATTAAGAGGAATATTCAGTTTACTCTCTTTTCAATTAAAGATTCTCTCTTTCTCTTTCTTTCTTTGAAGATCTTTGAATGTTCATGCATTCAAGATTCACATTCAACCAATTCTTGAAGTCATTCATAATCATGAGTGGCTAATCCTCTTTGAAGATTGAGAAGGAGGAGCTCTATTCTATCAATTCAATGGAATGACCCACTAATACATTCAAATCTGCAAGTCTCAACAACAATTCAGAGGATTAATCTTGTTCATTATTGCAAGGATTGATAAAACCGAGAGGTATAATTAGTTCTTCAATTCTGGTTTAGTTCTACACCGGTTAATGTTACTAAATCTGTTATTTGATGGTTTTTGCTTATTGAGATTGCTGCAGAATTGAATAAGTGACATTAAATTTGATTATGTATTGATCTTGATATCCTTAACTAGTTCAAAAATGATCTTCCATGTATATTCTTTGCATTAGAGATGATGTTTTGAGTATATGTGCTGTTTTATGAATCTGATTTCTATCATACAAATGAATGATTTGCATCTTGTTTGATTCTTTGTTATTGGAACCCATATGGTTAAAGATTCGGTTATTGACGAATAATTGATCTTTCTTGTTTTGAATTGATGCATTTGAGAAAATAAGCATTCAAACATATTCAAGAATCATTCCATATTTCTGCATGTGACTTAGAGATGAGCATGTGAAGTAATATGTATTAGGATCTTTAATAATTTACTGGTTTACTTGAGATTGGATATTGTGACATTTAATTCAATCCAAGAATCTGGTTTATTGTTAAAGATTTGAATGATGATGTGTGCATTATCTTTTTACTGGTTTAGTTAGTCAAGAGATTGATAACTAAGTTAGATTAAAGAGAAACTAAGTTGCTAAGAGATTAGAATTTAGTTATACAAGGATTCATAGTGGATTTGTGATGATACATGTTGCAGAATTATTATTAGAGCAGTGGGTTATGAAGTGGTTTTGTTGAATATCTTCTATCTCTCAATCTTGTTCTTTTTCTTGATGGATCTTTAATAATAATTGCAGTTTTATGATTGAATTTTGTCATAGTATTTGATTGATGATATTTGTTGATCTTGATTCACTTTTTCTGGTTCAGTACTAGATTGCTATTGTTTTCTTATTTGATCTAATTGAAGAATTTGTAAGGAAGTATTGATTAATCCCCTTTCATCATTGGGAACGATAACCCACTCTAGTGGATTACTACTTGATCCGATGCACTTGTCGGATTGTTGCGAATCATGAAAAGATTTGCCGCATCAAGTTTTTGGCGCCGTTGCCGGGGAAAGGCTTTCATTAGCAATACTTTTTAAAAGATTCTTTGAGATAGATCACTTTCTTTCTTTTTCTTTTGGATTTAATAGGGGTTTCCTTCACTGTGACGTTGGAAACCCCATTCTTTTTCTTGTTGTGCATTTCAGTTTCTTGTATGCAAGGAAACAGAAATAAGGAAGTTATTGATTTTGATCCAGAAGTAGAAAGAACTCTCAGAAAAATAAGAAAAAAAGCTAAACAAAAGACTCAAGATCATTTTATAGAAGAAGTTGTCCAGAACACCATGGCTGCCGAGGCAAATAATCCAACTAAGACACTCATGGACTACACCATACCTAGCACAGCTAGCTGTGGGAGTAGTATAGTGCGGCCTAACATAGATGCAAACAACTTCGAGCTGAAACCTGTACTGATTCAGCTGGTGCAGCAGGACCAGTTTTATGGGAATTCTCAAGAAGACCCGAATCTGCACATAGCTACATTTCTTCATATTTGTAACACTCTAAAATGCAATGGAGTAACTGCTGATGCTATCAAATTAAGGCTATTCCCATTCTCACTAAGGGACAAGGCCAAGCAATGGTTAACATCTCAATCGCAAGGGAGCATTACAACTTGGGATGAGCTGGTTACCAAATTTCTATCTAAGTTCTTCCCTCCTCAAAAGCTGGCCAAACTAAGGCATGACATTCAATCTTTCTCACAAAAAGAGAATGAATCTTTGTATGAAGCTTGGGAGCGTTATAAAGAGATGATTAGGCGCTGTCCCATTGACATGTATCCGGAGTGGTTGCAGCTTCAAACTTTTTATGATGGACTTTCTAACACTTCAAGAATACTTTTAGACTCTTCAGCTGGAGGATCATTGTAGCTGAAAACTCCAAATCAAGCTATGGAACTAATCGAATTGGTGGCAAATAATCAGTATATGTTTACCTCCGAAAGAAATATGAAGAGCGGAGTCATGGAAATTGATACCATGGATGCACTGCTGGCTCAAAACAAGGCAATAACTCAGCAACTATCAACTTTGAATAAGAAGATGGAGAAATTGGAAGTTGCTGCCATGGGTACTCAAGTAGAGACAACATCAACATGCGGTCTTTGCGGTGATGCACATGAAAACCAGAATTGCAGCCTATTGAGAGATGAAATACCCTTGGAGCAAGCTAACTACATGGAAAATCAGCCAAGACAGCCCTATGATCCAAACTCCAACACTTACAATCCGAGTTGGAGGAATCATCCTAATCTAGGATGGGGAGGAAATCAACATACAAAGAACAATTTTCAAAACCGTCCACCTTTTCAACCTTTTCAAAGACCACCATTTCAACCACCTTTTCCACCACAACCCAAACCAACTTCTACACAATCATTTGAAGCAGCCCTTGAAAAACTCACTTTAACAATAGCTGGTTTTGTGCAAAGTACCAACCAATTTATTGAAGAAGCAAGAGCTAACTTCAGAAATCAAGAATCTTCAATCCGGAACTTGGAAACTCAAGTTGGGTAGATAGCTAAGCAATTATCTACTCCCTTCCTAAGTCCTTTCCAAGCAATACACAAGACAATCCTAAGGGGGAATGTAAGTCTATAACCCTTAGGAGTGAAAAGACTCTTGAAGACACAACAAAGAGGGTAGATGCACAGGCCACAACTGAAAATACCATGGATGAATCATCTAAGAAGCCAGAAAACCAGCAGCAACCTCGTTCAGCAGCAGTAGAAAAACCAGAAAAACCTGCAGCAAGAAAGGAGACTAATATTCCCTTCCCTCAACAAATACGGAAGGAGGTAAAGGATAAACAGTTTTCTAACTTCCTTGAGATTTTCAGGAAATTGCAGATCAATATTCCTTTTGCTGAGGCTCTAGAACAAATGCCACTCTATGCCAAATTCATGAAAGACCTCATCTCCAAAAAGAGAAGTTGGAGAGAGGGAGAGACGATTCAACTAGGCAATGAGTGCAGTGCTGCAATTCAGAGCAAGCTACCACCAAAGATGAAAGACCCAGGCAGTTTTCATATCCCATGTACAATGGGAGAAACTACAATTGAGAAAGCATTATGTGACTTGGGATCTAGCATAAATTTGATGCCCCTATCACTAATGAAATGGCTGCAGATTGATGATGTAAAAGCTACTAGGATGTCACTTCAACTAGCTGATAGGTCTATTAAATACCCTATTGGCGTGGTTGAGAATGTTCTAGTCAAAGTAGGGAAGTTTATCCTACCAGCAGATTTTGTAATCCTTGACATTAGTGATGATGCTACAACCTCAATCATTCTTGGAAGACCATTTCTAGCAACCGGAAGAGCTCTCATCGATGTACAAAAGGGAGAACTTACTCTACGTGTTCATGATGAGAAGTTGGTCATTAATGTGTTTAAGGCCATGCAATATCCTGAAGAAGAAGATATTGAAGGTTGTATGAGGATTGACAACATAGAAGAATTAATTAAAGAAGTGCAGCAGGATGAAGAAATGCAGCAAATTAAGGCAGCAAATGAAAGGTATAATGTTTTAAAGAACACTAACCAAGAATTTGTGTTGCAGGAAATTCAAAGCATAGTGTAGGAGAATAGGATAGATGAAGTGCAAGCAATTCAGCCACACATATGCAGCCTCTTATTGAAGAAATCCAACTAAGGAAAGACATAGTGCAGCCACATGAGGATAATAATATGCAGCAGAAAATTGAGAAGGAAAGGCATCAAGATAACTTGTTGTAGCAAAATATTCAAGAGGGAATGCAGCAGAAAGGAGAGTTGCAGCAGAATAGTGAAGAAAGCAAGGAAAATCAGAAGATTAATCTCAAACCTCTACCATCAACTTTGAAGTATGCATTCTTGGACAAGGAAGAAACCTTACCAGTCATTATCAGCTCAGCACTTAGTTCAGAAGAGGAGAAGAGCTTACTACTAGTCCTACAAGAACATAAAACTGA